>AYEL01063018.1:0-34349 GCA_000484575.1 Olivierus martensii
ACTTTGGTTATCAAAATTTTTCTCTCTACTTCCTATCTCATCGTGTTTCCGAGAAAAAAATGTATACAGGTGGTAAGATACATCCTGCATACTATTGGCATTCTCAAAACTGCTTGGATAATATTTAAATAAACTCAATTTGTGTATAATTTTATATAAATAATATAATAAATACATTACGTTCTTAAATTATTTTAAACAGCAATATTAGGACCCAGTCTTATTTAAATTTTCATCCTGGTTAAATAAAAAATAATTTTACAAATATGTTAATATTTAATAAGGCAGCCTAGATTTACATAACATTGCTATAAATAATTGAAAATTTCTTATGAAGAGAACATTTTTTTTTGTTACTTATTAAATTTTGGCATATATCAAACGGGCGCAGATTTTCAGAAAGCAGTTCTAGTAAGAACTAAAACCCCTATTTTCTGAATGTGTCACTTATTATTTATTTATTTTTATTTATTTACTTATCATTTGTAATTCATTGGATTTGTTTTCAAATTTAACGTTAATTAACCATCATATATGTCACGATGTTGTACGTCACTATGATAATGAAGTAATTGTGATGTTATGCACTGCATGTAGTCGTGACATCATAAAGTATCTCTGTTTTATAAGAACTGCGTAGGTTAATATCCATCATAATGACGATAGATAGTACTGTGTTAATAAATCAGGAAAGCCCCTTGGGGAAGCCATATTTTATATTTACAATGCTAAAACTTGGCGCCTTCTAATGCAAAAATATGAATTATTATAAAAATATTATTTTATACTATAGGATTAAAGGATGAGTCGTTGAGGCGTCCTTTAGTGGCAGAACATCACTTCCGAACTTCATTAAAATCTGCTTATCAGTTCAGAAGTTACTAGTGATGGACACACAGACAGATTTGAGTCTGAGCTCATAAGCTTCCATTTTCTTTGGAAAGTTGGATAAAAATGTGTTCTAGAATTTGATTTAATGAATAATCTAAAATCTTTATCATACCTTATTAGCCACTTGTCCTACAGTTCCCTTCCATGTTCCATTGGCATCTTGCACTCCAAACATTTTCGGTAAAGGTTCAACAACTCGATATCTATAATATTTAAGTTAAAAAATTTATAAAGAAAAGAAAATATTTAATTTATTTTTATTTTTATTTCTTCGAATAATAAAATACAGAAAACCATTATACTTAAACTTTAATTTCTCGTGAATTATCTTAAAAGTTTCATAAAAAAGTCCTCCAAGTATTTGTTGGTTTTCATCGACCGTTAACAGATTAGGACTCTAAAAAAATTATAAATTTTATATCAAGGATATAGTTATAAATTAAATATTTTTTTGACATTGTAAAATGTAAGCATTACATCTATTCCAGCAATCGTCCAAACTGAATCATTATACATTTTTTGCTGAAAAAAGCAAGAGCCTATTTTTAAATTGCATGTTTTAATTTATAAAAAATAAAAAAATTATTGCTTATTATATTTACCTCTTAAATCCGATGTATAAGTACAATTTGAATATATTCGTGTGTGTCCTAGAGAAATAAAAAATCACAAAACATCACAATATTTTATAATCAATTGAGATATTTTACGTGCTCGAGAATATTTTTTAATTGCTGATGCTTTAAGTTATTCATGTGATTCAATAATTTGCATCTATTGCCTGTTGTTTTGGAAGAAATGCATAAATTTAGTAAAAATTCTTTAATAATACATTCCATGCAATTTTTGTCTTCGTGACCTAGTTTAACTTTATTTTTATGTTTAATTTGGTAATGAATTTCAGCTAATTTATTTCGATTATAAATGTGAAAATTCCGACAAAGCTGATAGATAGATACACTGTCAATCTTAATAACAAAATATAAATGACAAATATAATTTTATTATCACAGAACTTGCCTTTTTTTATTTTTCAAACATCAATAATAACTATCACAGAAATAATTTCTATAGGATTATTTCATAATAAGAAAATTTCATTAATTAGTAGCAGAAAATTTAAAATTACAAATAATAAACTTACCCTTTTTATTATTGTACTGAGAACGAATAAGATGAATAAATATTTATAGTTATTTTTGATTGAGAGATTCTTCTCTTTATATTCAAGGAGAAGCACTAACAATTTTATCTATCAGAATTTTATTAAATAACAAAACCATGTCACTATGGATACATTTCCTTTTGTGTTTTGTATATATTATACTGATACAACGCCAATGAATGGAATTCGACAACTGAAAAAAAAGGTCTTTTATCTATTTTCAAAATTATATGATTAAATCAGATTATTCTATTTACAGAGTCAGTTATCAACACAAAAGAATAAAATAATTCAAAATTTCTAAGAATAATTAGTTAAAAGTTTTATTCAAGTTTCAATGAAATTATTTTTATTTTATGAAATTTTTTCATCTTTATATTTCAGGAAACTTTATAACAAAAATAATTAGAAAGGATGATCTAAAAGGCCCACAAATTCTTTATATCATCATTCGTTCAAAACTGGTGGAAGTTAAAATTACGAAGATATCTCTCTTAATTATTTTTGATTTAATTGATTGAATTTCATAAATTTTAACAGGGTGGTTTGGCTATTAAACTCAAATTTCTGATAAGATTCTTTAATCTTGTAGAAGTAGTAGTAAAAAAAATCCAAGTTCAGTTTTCTGAAATTATATTATTCAAAATATTGGTTATGACATTGAAATGATTTTGTCGACATATATTTTGATTTTGCAGTAAACATTCAAAGTATTCTCATACTTGCAACTCGTCACTTCCGAACGTAACTTCTCTGTTTGTATTTAAATCAAGTGAGAAATTATGCTTAACTAACAAAATAAAGAAAATGCATTTTACATGACTTCTTAGTTTATGAAAATGTTTGCATAACAAAAAAAGTATAATATTTTTGATAATCAATGCTCCAGGATATATATATGGAAATAATATTAATATTAATAGAAATAATTACTTTTAAAATAATACTAATTGTTTGCATTCGAACTTGTGCTCTAATTTTGAATTTTTATGAACAGAATTGAAATATATCGTACAAATCATCAAGAAAAGCATGATTTCAATTCTGAATATCATAAAAATCAATAAACAATATTATATTTATTTTAAAGAATCGTCTAAAGTTCGAGCGACTACAACTAACTTGTAAGTACAGAAAAATTATGCTTAACTAACAAAATAAAGAAAATGCTTTTTACATGACTTCTTACTTTATGAAAATGTTTGCATAACAAAAAAAGTATAATATTTTTGATAATCAATGCTCCAGGACAATTATTAATTGAACAGGACGGAAATTATTAATTCTTATATAATAAGAAATATATATTCTTACGTCTAACTTTGTATAATTCGACTTAAATTCTCTTTTTTTTTGTTTAACTTCTGCTATTTTTAAATAGATTTAGCTGTAATGTTAACTTTAATTGCTTGACCAGATAATTTTGATAAATTCAAAATTAATCAAATAGTTCAAAAGTTATTAGGAAAAAGCATGGAAATTTGAAATATGTAATTTTTAAAGGGTAAAATATAATAGATATGTTGAGACCATTTTCAATAACTTCATGCTTCTAGATAAATGTCAAAAATTATTCAATAATTAGATCAAGATATATTAACCTAATGTATGATATGTTTAAATATCAATCATTTTTGCACAGTTGAAGCTAGAAATTTAAGTAATGTGTTGACAAGATTTTCTTTAATGGCTGAATATCATTTCCAAATTTTATGAAAAAACTGCTATTTATGACCCTCATTAAGGATCACGTTAGTATTTCATCTTATTAATCAAAATTCACTTATGAAATTAGGCAAGAATCAGCATTCTATCTAAAGAGTTAAAGCAGCAGCTTTGTTGTTACCCTTTATTCGCAGAAAGAAAGCAAATATTATCGATCTTTTCACAAGAACACGTATACTTATTGAGATTTTCTCTTTTGCAGATTCCACATTTTTTTTTTTAAATTATTTCAGTTAAAACAATATCAAATTTTAATTTTATTTTTTAATTATATTAATTTCAAATCTTAAATATAAACTCTTTAAATTATTATCTGGATTTCCGGTATTTCAATAAAAATTTAGGAATTAATTAATTTGACAAGATTAATTGCAGAAAGAAAATTTAATCAGGTATTATTCCGTGATAATTAATAAATATTCTGCTACGAAACTATTTAGATCGTTAATTATTTCTAAAAGATTTCTTCCCATCATTTTAATCATTAATGGAGTTCGATTAATCGAAAATATGCTACGCAGCTTCTACGAAAGCGATTTAAATATTTTATGATTGTCAACAATGGCCTGAAAATAAATAATGATATAAATTTAAATCTGTCTGACAGCCCATAGCGTGAGTTATTCGGCTTTCAAATTATTTTGAATAATAAAATAAACTATTTATTTTCTTTCAGTTTATTATATGCTTGTATTGTTAGTAGAAAGTTATAAGTTCATCTCTGTTGGAAGCGGAATGAATTATATCCTTATAAAGATATAAATTTAAACTTAATAAAATTCCAATATTTCGTGCCATGTTGTCAAAACCTGTATGATATCACAAATTTTCTAAATACAATTATTGATAATTTGAATTTATTTCAGTACGTGTACTTTTAGATATATAATCAGAAATATTCTCTGTGAAAGAATGATGTTTCATACGACGATTAAGTTATTTAATTGTTAAGATTTTTAGCAGCCACATCTCAAATTATCAATACTTTTAGATATATAATCAGAAATATTCTCTTTGAAAGAATGATGTTTCATACGACGATTAAGTTATTTAATTGTTAAGATTTTTAGCAGCCAAACAGATAAAGAATTTTAAAAAATGCTTCTAATTTTCAAAACCAAATTAAGATAGATAATTGTTTCATTAGATTTTTCATTTCATTGCTAGTGATGTGGCAGGCGAGTATGACGTGCCACATCATTGGTAATGTAATGAAAAATATAATTAAACTATTATGTATATTAATTACCAGTGATGTGCTCACCAGAGCGATTCTACAAGTAATGTGGCAGGGGCCATACTGGTCTGGCACATCAATGGTGGAGTTAGTAGCCAAGTGGAGGATGAGATTCAACGATCCGGTCTTTCACCCTCTCCTGTAAAACTTGAGGTGTGAGAACCGGGAATTTAACTCGGATCCTTCAGGATAGAAACAAAACACTCCACATCAGCAATCCAACTGATATCTCGAATTACTTTTTATAAAGAAATATATTGTTAGTAATTCATTCCGCTTCCAATATAATCTAACTTATAAGTTTCTACTAACAATACAAGCATATAATAAACTGAAAGAAAGTAAATAATTTATTTTATTATTCAAAATAATTTGAAAGCCGAATAACTCACGCTATGATATAATTGATGGCTGTCAGACAGATTTAAATTTATATAATTATTATTTATTTTCAGACCATTGTTGACAATCATAAAATATTTAAATCGCTTTCGTAGAAGCTCCGTAGCATATTTTCGATTAATCGAACTCCATTAATGATTAAAATGATGGGAAGAAATCTTGAAATATATTGTTTTAAACATTTCATGTCAAATTATTTATTACTATGAATACTGTAGCTATCTTAAAATACAGTTTTATTTGATAATTACTGCATAAACTATTGTTTTTTCACAATTAATTCAAAATTATTATTATTGGTTATTGAAAATAATACTTTGAAATTATTTATATTACAGATATATTTACAAGTTGCATATGAATTTAATTTTTATTTTTTGTTAGTTATTTATTTATATATATATATATATATACTCAGCATCTCTTGCACACTCGTTAATAATAAATTACATTATATACTAGAAAACATGTTTATATCCCACTTATCACTGTAAGAAATATTATCAGTAAATTTATTGTTTTGCCATTTTAAAATTCTTTATTTGTCAAAAATTAGACAAATAAATTTCTTATAAATAATCAGTTGAAATCTTGGCAAAAAATTTCTCATTTATTGAAAATAAATTTTTTTTTTTTCATTTCTAATATCAGATTCTTCTTCCTTTTAACTAGATTAATATCTTATATTTATGGGATATATGCTATTAATGTTAATAAAATAAATTTTCAGATTAAAATTTTGTCATTTTAAAACAAGTTTTTGAAATGGAAGTAGAAAAATAAATCGGTAATTATTTTTCAATTAAATTTATTATTTTTCAATTAAAATATAAAATGATGATAAATTTTTTAGACAAACAAATGTTTAAAAACTTGCTGTGAAGTAGAATTAGTGAAGAATAATGAAATAAATTAGTTAGATTATTTAAATTTTAGAAGAGTGTAAATTCAAAAAATGCAAAATTTTTAAGTTTCCTTGAATGCAATGCGCTTCTTTTGGATATGGATATTGCAATAGATAAAATTTCAGAAAACTGTTTGAAGATTTTTTCATTCTACAACTAGAATTGTTATTATATAATTAAAAAAATTTATTGATTTCATTCTTTCATTTCTGAATATTGAGAGAATGGATTGTTATGAACTACATAAAAGGATACCGATATAGTGAATTTATTAATTCATGATATTAACAAAAATCTGACAATATATCAAAACTTCTAAGGTGTTTTTGTTTTCAGCCAATGGATTTGTAGAATGGATTGTTATGAACTCCATAAAAGGATACCGATATAGTGAATTTATTAATTCATGATATTATCAAAAATCTGACAATATATCAAAACTTCTAAGGTGTTTTTGTTTTCAGCCAATGGATTTGTAATTTTCAAAGTTGCATATAAATAATATTCAACAATAATTGTATTTGTAACTAATAATAATGAATTTGATCAATATAGTCTGTGGACTCTTTGGGGAGAATTTTAAATGTATGATTGTATACATTTTCACTTATAGTTTCTGAAAATTTTAGCTGGATACTACATTTTTGTGAAGAAATTATCCCCTTCTTATCAAATAATTAGACTAATTTAACTACAATAATAATTTTAAAAATATCAGTATCATTTTCTTTGTCGGTAGATGGCACTAGTAATAAAATGAAGCATGACTTGTATGTATTATCTTGTATGTATTATTTCTCTATTTATTAAGAGGTTAAATGCTTAAAATTTTTGGTTTATAAGGTGAATATGTTTTATTAAGCATTCATCATATTTTTTGGTTAAATTTGTAACATTTTCCGTAGCAGAATTATTTAAAAATATTCATTTATTCAATTATTCAAGACGGCTTTTATAATCATTAAAATAACACTCGGCACTAGCCCACTTACGATTTATAAAAAATAAATCAGTAAAATTACAGTAATATTTAAAAAATTTTAATATATATTTAACAAAATACAGTATTTATAAACAATTTTGTACCATATTTTCCCATAAAACCAAACATTCAGAGATTGTTATATGAACTTATCTTTATCTAGCAATCACTTTTGGATTTACATTAATTAGATAACAGAAACATATTTGGAATTATATTGTTTACTCGTATTATAGGAATATTTTTTTTATAATTTTCGATTAAAAAGTTAGTATCTTATAGCAAGTTTCTCCCTGTATTCAATATTCTCATTCTTACTGAGATTTGTCTGCTGCTGCAGTTGTAAGTGTTCACTATTTAATTATATTCAAATGAAAAAATTTTGCAATTGAACCTATATTTATGTATGAAAATTTTAGATATATTCACAAAATTTTATATTAATTTTCATAAAAAAAATTGAGAATGAAGAGAGAAAGCACTGTGATTGCCTTTACCTGGTAAAGTACTTGCCAAAAATCAAATTTATATCTCTGTTGTTGCGTCGTTATTATTTTCTACACTACTACCACTATAGGAATATTGGTTACCTTCTAAAGAAATTTGAATCTGCCAGCGGAAAACATATTTGAGATTTTCGGTGGCACAATCACAAAGAATGTATATCACTACACTATATCAGATAGTGATATAGAAAATTCGAATGAAATAACAGCCTTGATCAACGGTTTGTTTTGGTACTTTATAGAATTGCTACGATTGTTAATCTTGAATTAAAATAAAGTGTTGCTTTCCATCATATTGTTAGTAGCAAAGGATACATAATCGGACGTTTTGCACTATTTTCTATCTTATCGGATATTAATCCATTAGGAATCCCAGTTGTCATCATAATACCCTCACAAAGAGCACCATGGTGTCAGGAGATGAATGTGAATAAACAGGTGACACATTTTTTGAATAGCAGTTGCATTCCAAACTTTCAAAAAAAAGGAAATGTAGGAGATGTAATTTGACTTCGGTTCTCCAGAAATAATGTATATCAGTGGCAGAATGATCATGCTTGTGATCATTCTGCCACTGATATTCTCAACAAATCGTAAATATTTCTGGAAAATTTTTATCTAGAAAAGTGAAACAGAAGTTATTATAAATCAACATTTCCTCTTGTTCTATTTTTTCCTTTTTTCACATTATCCATATGATCCATTTAAAAAAATTTCATCTTTGTGCTGAAAATGTTGTTTCGTTGATTTGTGCAACGTCGTTGCATTTGTGTAATTATCATCATCATACCAAACAAAATCTAATATGCTAATATGCAAACTTATTCCATTAATTAACAACAGAATTATCATTCCGTTGACAAATAACAGAATGATAATTAATAATTAATAATCATTCAATAATTTTAATAAAGTAAGTTTTATCTCGTAATTAATAAGTATTTTAATAATTAAACAAAGATTGGCGCCTTCTATGAATTAATGATTAAATTAATTATTGTTAATTCATACATGGAGCGACTCTTTACTTAATCAATAGTATATTTATTAATTACGAGATTTCACTATCATTAGTATAAATTCCTTCAATTATTAAAATTTCCATTAATATTCAACAGATTAATTTGGCAGTTTAAATAGTAGATAGATATCTATCTTCAGGTTTAGTTTGTAAAAAATCTATGTATTATCATATCATTTTATGATTCTTTATTATGCAGAGTACATTAATATGTTAACGGCATTTCAATACATGTTCCTAGATTTATTTTCAAAATATCTTAGTTATTTTGGGTGACCATTACATTTTAATAAACCCAGCGCTGGCACTTTTTGTAAATTTGTAATAGTAAGATTTTCATTCTGTAAATTAAAATTTATATCACGCCAAGTAAAACGGAAAATATATCAGAGGATTAACTAAATGATGGCGAAATATTAATTAATAAGTAATTAATCTGTAAGTATCTGTGAATTACCTGTAAGTAGTAATGAGGAGGGTGATCGAAAAGTCCTTATCCTCACAGAGGTGATCGAAAAGTCGAGCTACCTAAACTTCGATATATTATAAAACTGACAGTTTAATATGCAAAAGATTTTCTTAAATAGGATTTTCTTGTCTGTGACATTACCGCAGTTTGCAATACTGCTAGGCCCACTACCAATCAACAATAGGCGGTGCATGTACCATTGTGTGAGTCAGAGTAGAGAAATCTTATAAGCAGGAACGTGTCCTGGAAACGAATTAATAAACGACTTATAGTTGGTTTTTTGGTTCAGTGGCATGTGAAAAAACAGTAGAAAATTTTGACATGAAGTATATGATTACTATTTGTTGTAACTCATTAGAATAAAGATCTTTGTACCTACATGAAAGGCAGTGCCGGATTAAGGACAGTGGGACCCCTAGGCAAATTATATTTGGGGCCCCTCAATATTTTTGTTGATACTGATAAAATTAATTGCCTTTGATGATTTTTTCCCTAAAACTTTCAAATTTTATGTCAGGCGCTTTTGTCTTGCGTCTTTATATGATACCTGCAGTGAAACTACGAATGTTCAAGCCATCGCTTGCTTTTGGTCGCTTGAAGCGACAAATGCGCCGCCATGTATTCATAGTTCCACTGCTGATAAGACAGCGCAATTTTTACGTCTTCCTATACTCGAGTCAAAATAATACTTTAATTGTTATTTTGAATATGAATAAACAATCTTATTATTATGCTGAGTGCTTACTATGATGAAACAATTATAGTTTATTTTAAATACGAATGCCTTTTATAATGAAAAATATAAAAACAGTATTATATTATCTGAAAACATGAAACATGAATCCATTATTTGAAAAAGATTTAGCTTGGGGCCCCTCAGAGCCCGGGGCCCCTAGGCACGTGCCTTTTTGCCTTAATGGATAATCCGCCACTGATGAAAGGCATCACTGCTCTGATTCAGCAAAATGATACCTGCTCACCTCACTGTTGACCATCTATGCTCTTCACTGATGGCATGACCTAGAAGTATTACCAACTGTGGTAATATCCCAAACAAAAATCCGTATTTAAAAAATCTTTCGCAAACTAAACTATCAATTTTACAATGTTGATGTTTGGGTTATGTGACTTTTCGATCATCTTGTATTGATATATCTTTTAATTACATTTCTTATAAATTATATTTGTGTTCTGCAGTTTTATCTAATATAATATTGTTGATATTTTTATGCAATTTCTTGGCATATATAATCCAATTAGAGAGAATTTAATTATTCTATGCAGTTATATTATTCATGCCATACTATATTTATCATTAAGTGTAAAATTTTAATAATGAAGATTATTTATTTATTTTTATTTATTTATTTAATCACTACAATCAAAAAATTGAAAAATGCAAACACTGATTGGTACAAGTTAAACAGAACAGTAAAATTTCTGTGAAGTTAAAACATAAATGAAACATAGAAAATCAAAACATGTAATATAAATTCTTCGGCATTATATCGTTTATCGTAGATAAAAGATGTACTCCGAAAATATAGTCTCCAATTTGAATAGATTTAAAGGTCAATAGTCGATGTGGAAAAGATCTTAATGAGACAGTTAAACGATGAAAATTCCCGTATAAGCATGAAGATGATCTTAGACGCTTTCCTGAGTTTCGTAAATATATATCTGATTCATCAATTGCATGATGTATAAAATAATGTAACAGTTTCACGTCAGAATAAAAAATTCTGTTGTGTAGACTGATACTAAAAATATCAGTGACGATGGGGTCATTGCTATAAATAAAATGGTTGAACAAAGTTTTCTTTACTTTTGATAAGACATTGTTTAATTGAGTTAAGTGTGTGGCTGAAGCAGACGCCCACACAGATAAACCATAATTTACCAGGGACAGAAAAAAGCTATGGAAAATAATTTTTCGGATTTTTAGTGTTGTAAGTAGTGTAGATTTCTAGAGACAATGCCTAATCTTTTTTCATATTTTGAATTAGTTTATTAATGTGTGGCTAAAAAGAGAGCTTATCATCAAAAATAACTCCTAGGTCATTTACTTCAGTCACTATCTGAATCTCTTCATGATCAATCCAGAGTACATCCGGTATGGAATTTAAGAAAGTGAAACACATGCATTTTGTCTTAGTTTTGTTGAGCATCAGATTATTAGAACACAGCTTTCAGAAACCCTTAACATGTTATGTTGTAATCTAAGATAAAAGTGATCAATTAACTTCATATCGTCGGCGTAAGCGATTAAATGTGAATCTGTAATGGAAAAAATAGGATCTATGTAAATGTCTAACAAAATAGAACTTAAAGGCGAACCTTGTAGAACTCCGCTCAGTAAAGGAAATGGTACAGAAAAACACTCGTTGAATTTAATTACAGATAATCGACTTTTTAGGTAAGTATATACCCAGTTACAAATTGACTTTTCTATTGATTGAATCTCCAGTAATCTTCTAAATAATATGTCTAAGTTAAGGGAATCAAAAGCCGCTGTTATGTCCATGAATACCACGTATGTATTTCTCATTTTCTCCATATTTTCCAGAATGTATTGTTTGGTTTTTAGCAGATTTGTAACACATGACTTGTTTGGTAATGCACAATGTTGATTTTTAGATATCTTGTTTTTCACATTAAAAATTAATATTTTTAGCAACATCTTTTCAAAAATTTTTAAGAAGGCTGATGTTAAGGCGATTGGTCTATAAGAATTAGCTTTCGAAGAGTCTTTACCGGATTTACATATAGGAACCAGATGTGAAAGACACCACTGATTAGGACAAAAATTGTTAGCAAGAAATAGATTGCATAAAAATAGCAAATGATCACAGATCTCGGAAGGCGCCTTCTTATAGAAGATCATGGGGACTCCATCTGAACTGGATCGTTTTGTTTTCAGACTCTTAATGGCAAGCAAAAAATCATTTTTATTAAAGGCAGTGTTATATCTAAGTTTATATAGGTCACTTTCACTAGAGTTTGTGCAGTCAGATGAGATACAATTTGGGTTGGAAAATTTGTTTTTCAAGAAGTCGCATATCTGTTCTCTTAGAGTTGTAGAAAAGGTAAGACTATTGTTTTTTAGTTTCTTGCTAGTTAGAGTAGGAAGAGTTTTCCAGAAGAACTTGTTTGAACTGAGAGTGTCGTCAGAAAGTTTCAATATAAAATGTTTTTTGGCGATTTTAAGTTGCTCCCGAAACATCCTATCATATTTCTGGAAAGCCATGTAATCATCAGCAACTTCGTATTTCTTCCATTTGCGGTAATGCTTATTTCTCAAGTTTTTAAGTCTTACCATATCCTTTGTTATCCAAGGACTTCTGCCAATATAATTTGATCTATGAAAGTAAGAAGGCACATATTTGTTTATAGCGTTTGTAAACCACGAGTAAAGTATGTCAAATTTATGCTGCAAAGTATTTGAATGGGAGTAGATCGTTGACCATTCTTGCATTTGCAGAAACGTAAAAAGAGCATCCCAGTTAGCAGCTGACCAGTTGAAATTATAATCGTAGCTGATCATGGCATGCGATTCGTTTAATAAAATATTTTCATTTAAGACAAAGCTCACAACGAAAGAGTGATGATCAGAATTAAATCCGATCATATTGTTGATTTTGAGAGATAAATCACAACGATCATGATGTAGGTAATTGTTGAAAGACAAATACTGTGATTGGTAATTAGAGCTCCCACGAATACCCATTTCGAGCTTTACGTTCGACCTACTTATATTCCGTGTGAAAATAAGATCTAGAAAATTGCTCTCTCGTGATGGGGTTGTTACTTGTGAAAAATCAAAGTAAAGAATTATATCATTAATGAATTTTTGTTCAAAATTACTGATAGAATCACCAAAGTGAAGTCCTCCATTCCATTTGATATTTCTACAATTAAAGTCGCCGATAAGAAAGAACCTATATTTTGGGTAAATTTGGATGATCCTCACTATATGTGAATTTAAAGTATCCAATATATGAAGTCCGGCATTTGAAATTACACTGGAGGGAAGTAAACAAGACATATACATAGATGAAAATTAATCGAAATAATAGAGATGAAAAAGTCCTCATATAAAAATGCAATTCGAAAAGATGCATATTTTGATAAGATGAGTAAAACACCTCCTCTATGGTCTCTTTTGTTTGATGTAAACTTAGAATAGTTATAACTCGAGCACAGGTCTAAAATGTCGTAGTCATCATCATGTTTGAGCCATGTTTCGACCAATAAAATAAAATCGAAGTCGAAGCTAAGCAGATTTTCGAGATCTGGTACTTTATTTTTTAATGATCGTACGTTTTGGTAAAAGAGAGTTTTACATATATGTTTAAGTAATGCAACATTAAATAATTGCTCTCTATTATTCATTCTGTTGGAGTTGTATAAGTATTGACTATTACCAATAATAGGTTTATTCATATGCGTGTTTGTTCGTTTCTTTTTGAAAAGTTTGACCAGAATTTCATTAGGCCACTTGAGGTTCTGCATAATTTGTTGGCACTTGTCTCAGTCGACCATTAAGATAAATGATGAATATGTATTGTATTTAGTCTTGATTTTTGACACAATTGCGGAAATATTAAAATGATATTGAATAAAGTCATAGATCTCGTTTACAGTAGCATCCGGATTCGTCCTGCTTATAAATATTTTTTTCTTAGAAGCATGATGAGTAGCCATGGGTCGCAACCCTGGTACAATTGTATCTTGATTGGTTGGATTACATGGATTGTGATTAAAAACAGCCGTTACTCCTTCAGCATTGGGGCTCATACCGTCAGGAGCCCCATGTGGAAGCATGTCGACTGGGATATCATGACATATCTCTATATGCGTCCTTTGTGGCGCTCTCTCAGCTCTATGAGAACGGTTGGAAGCCCCATGTGGAAGCATGTCGACTGGGATGTCATGACATATCTCTATATGCGTCCTTTGTGGCGCTCTCTCAGCTCTATGAGAACGGTTGTTATCATGAGAGAGTATTTCGCGCCGGACACCTGGGAGGTTGGACGAGCAGTAGAAATAGTATTCTTCTTAGTTTTAGTTTCTATACTTGAAAAACGAAGATTCGACTTTGCAAAATTTTGTAGATTTATATTATCGGTCATCGTTCCGATTTGCATCTTTAATGCAGCTATATTATCATTCAAGACCGAAAACCAACCCTCAAAAGTATCCTTCAAGTGTTTAGAAGTATTTAAATTAGAGATCGCCACTTGAGAGTTATCTTCTAATTGTGTTTCAATAATGGCGAGTCTTCTGTTCATACATGAAACGGCAGAGTTAAGCTGTTCCTCCATTTTGTTAAGTCTGTCATTAGTCTATTCACGCAATTTTAAAATAGACGCCTCAAAGGCACATTCAAGAATTGATGAAGTAAGTCTCGATCGTTGTCTGATAAAGCGACAGTCGCAGGAACAGTCGTATTATCGACAGAGTCTATACGAACAGTCGTATTATCGACAGAGTCTATAACTTTCAAGAATTGATGAAGTAAGTCTCGATCGTTGTCTGATAAATCGACAGTCGCAGGAACAGTCATATTATCGACAGAGTCTATACGAACAGTCGTAATGTCGACAGAGTATACGAACAGTCGTAATGTCGACAGAGTCTATAGGAACAGTCGTAATGTCGACAGTTGAACCGATATGTTTATTTCTCAAAGTTATATTCCGCTCTAGATCGACCGAACAAGATTTACACTGAGATCATACCTGTGATTTCTTAGCCGTTTTATTCAACTTTTGAAAGTTTATTATAGAGATTCCTCCACATTCGATATGTTCGTGGTAACCGCATAAAAAGCAAGTAATGTAATCATCATCGAAAGGTATATTGATATTGCACAAGATTTACGCTGAGATCATACCTGTGATTTCTTAGCCGTTTTATTCAACTTTCGAAAGTTTATTATAGAGATTCCTCGACATTCGATATGTTCATGGTAACCGCATAAAAAGCAAGTAATGTAATCATCATCGAAAGGTATATTGATATTGCACGTGACACACTTCCTGGCAAAAATTTCAGTTGTGAAAGACTCTGCGCCACTAGCACCACCTGCCATCTCTTAATTATATAAGATTAAGTGTACAAATTAAGTAATAACAGCGAGATTTAGATTTATATAGATAATTGTTTACGATTCCCTATATCTCTTGTATTATCTCCATTTTAAAAACAAAATTCGTAAAGATTAACAAAAAATACATTGCCAATAAGTTCATTAATAATCAGAATTTCGGTTTAATGTAGTAAATCTTTTTTTTTTTCATTGCAGGCTTGAATTCTACATATCATCTCCAAATTTTTAAACGATATTAGAGCTTTGCCTCTTTATTTCAATTCTTCAATTGATGCCCGATCCCACAGTTGTTGTCGGACAACAGTGATGGCGCAAAAATAACTACAAAACTTTGTAACGTCCTGTTAGAATAAGGATTTAAACAGACAAACAATGATGCTTATAATTTTTATTCAAAATTAGAACATATAATTTTTATTCAAAATTATTTTCGACAAGAAGTCGGACCTCATCAAACTTTCGTTGCAAAGCAACAGGCAACGCCTTATGAATGGCAATTTTCATCACAAACACGAAATCCTTTTCTAATTCATCAGTAAAAGTAGATTGGAGCCAATTCAGATAATGCAATCTACTTACTTCTACGTAAGTTTGTTCTATTTGAGCTAATTCGTTTATATCTATTACTGCATGACGTTTTTTATAGTGATTTGGATCAATTTGAAAATAAACTGTGATATTCCAAGCTTTAAAAACCACATCTCCATTTTTAATCTTATTACGGATATTTAATTTCCATTTACAGTTTATTAATAACATATCAAAACCTAGATTGCCTGTAAACAAATGAGGCTTTAGATCGGTTCTGAAAGTCAATGAACCAACTCTTCTCAATTCGTAAAAACCCCATAAAACGCATTCTGAAAATTTCAAAATATGACTTAGAACATATTTATTAAAAGGTGCATGCACCTTAAATGGATTGGGAAACAATATATGCCGTTTAGCCTTTTCTATTGCGATGTCTGCGCATTCTTCTGCAGTTTTATTTCGACAGAAATTTTCACCTATAAAATAAAACAAATTATGACATTCTTTATTTTCTGATTCTTTTCATAAATTTAAGAATATTTTATGAAAATTTTTTTTTATTTCATATCATATACACCCAGATCCAATTTCAATCTGTTTTTTCGAAGACGCTTGATAAAATAACTAAGATAATCTTTCACTTTGAATTGTAAAATATCGTATTTGTGTCGTACCAGGAATCATTTTTTCTTTGGTAGCATAATACGTCGCATTACATGATTTGATTACAGCTCACAATACATTTCTATCTATGTAATTCTGATCCCGCTATACGTATCTATAAACGAAATCCATATTTCTTGATATTCTTCATGTTTAGGAAATTGAAAGAATCGTATTTTTGACATTTACTTTATTTCCATCAGTGCAATAAGATATTGTTACGAATACGACTTTATCAATTTTCAATATGGCCTATTGGAAATTTTATAAATAAACGGTTACTTTAAAATTAAAATATTTTTATCTAAAAACACTTTTTTTTCTTAATTTTCCGAATCAACAATAAAATGTTACTTTACTCAGCTATATTGCCATCAATATGGTGGCTAATAGAAGAGATATGCATATTGTTATATGTTTTATTCTTTATACCATGTGAAAACTCCTTTCTTTTAGTAGAGAACAGCATTGTTCAGTTTCACTTCCAAGTATGAAGTAGACGTATTGTACTTATTTCAAATGCTTCTTGTAATTTTCTTCTTATTGAAAATAGTAATGCCGGTTTTCTATCTTCATTATATATAAATAATTTCTTATGGAAATTATTATTTCGATTTGTGTCGTTTCAGTCTGAGTCGCGAATTTTGAAGGACACAACTCCGACGCAAAATTGAACCTGGTTGTATTTTGAATATTGTACTCGTATATTATCTACAATAATTGTAAAATATTTATTGTATAATAAAATTAAGAAAATATGCAAAAAATAAGTTAAAATGAAATTTAAAAATATATAATTTCTATTAACTAAAAATATATTTATTAAAATCTATGTTAAAATAATTAAGATATCACCATGTCCAATAAGTTTAATGTTTAAATTTCCATTTTAAATCATGCTTGCAATAGCTGTTCAAATCTACGGAATGAGTAGATTTTTTTTACCGTTATAACTGATTAGAGAATTGTGAACAGAATTCGAGTCGCAACTGGTGATTGGGTTATGATTTTAAAATAAAATTGAATTGCTATCACTTAGGTGAAAGAGACTGTTTCTTAGAAACAATGCCTATCATTGTTATAGTTGAATTCTAGAAAAACTGTTTGGGAGCATTTTCCAGTTCAATGAAAACTGCATTAATTATTTATAAATTAATTTACATAAATCTAACAAAGCGTACATCTTATTTTAAAATAAAGTCATAGTTCCGTAGTCTTTAATATATAATTTACTGTTACTTTTCTGCATTTAGAATAATTTTCTTTTATAATTATAGATTAATATCAATAGGAAGTATAATTATATTTTTCTCTTATATCTTCGATCGATAATTTAGCAATATATCTTCACCCTGTTTAACCCCATAGTTATGTGGGGTATCGGATCTCTGAATATAATTAAAATATAATTAAGACGTAATTAAAACAAGCAAAAGAAATAGGAGATATAGAAAGGAATTCGTACGAGAGGAGAAACCGCTTGTCAAAACAAATACTGTATATCGAACTACGGCGACATAGCGCGTCGTATTTCGATCATCGGGTAAATCTCGTCCCCAATAACAATAAATCGTGGGGGATAAGTGCAGGTGTCGATGAATAGTTGACACCTAGCTCGGAGAACATTCCAAGAAAGTAAACATTTTAGTTCTCAACCCGGGAAAAGGGATCAGAGAAGGTCCCGAGTATTTAAGTCCCCGTGCGGCCCTCGATCGGGGCTTGTTCTTACTCGATCACCGATCTCCTCCTCGCTCTATCTTCCTGGGATCTCCGTTCGTTTCCCTGTTTCAACTCTCATTTTTCTTAAACTCCGAACAACTCCCATCCCTTGTCATTCCCTTACATGGATTTAAAACCCGTTATTAAGCAGAAGCTGTTGCTCTTATGGCAGAATATATGGGATGAGCAAACTAATAATAAGCTTCACGAGATTAAACCGCTGATCGAGCAATGGGATTACAGCCATTGCAGGAACAGGAGAGAGGAAGTCATCTTGGGAAGACTACGTATTGGACACAGCAGGCTCACCCATAGATATCATCTAATTGGTGAAGATCGGCCTGAATGCGATCTTTGTCATTGTGCCCTTACGATCAAACACATTTTAGTGGAATGTCCGTACTTTACAACGGAACGTTGCCTTCACTTTAAATCTTCTAATTTAAAGCTAACAACCCTTATTGGTAATGTTTTTAATTGTTCCAGCCTTTTTGCTTTTTTGAGGGATATTTTTGTTATCTGTTATATTTAATTTCATTTTCTTTATTTTAACACTTATTTTACGTTTGCATATAATTGTTGTTTTTGTTTTTTGTTACTTTGTAATTTTAACATATTTTATGTAAATTTGTTCGTAATTTTTACAACCGTTGTTTATTAACTTGTTTTTGATGTTTTTAATTTATTTTTTAATTTTTTAGAAAGCTTTTATTATTATTGTTAATTTTTTCCTTGTTATTTTTTAATTTAATCTTGTTATCCTTTTTTCATTGTTCTTATTTATACCTATTTACACTACTTTTACTGTTGTCTGTGATTTTTTGGTTGTATCTAAGTTATTTCAGTGCCCGTTTACACATTGTTTTGGCGCAGCTTGGTCTATAAGGCCCTTTGCTCTCTGTGATTTTTTGGTTATATCTATGTTATTTCAGTGCCCGTTTACACATTGTTTTGGCGCAGCTTGAGTCTATAAGGCCCTTTGCGCCATAAAACCGCAGACAATCAACCAACTTAAACTGATAATCTTCCGATCACTCTGGGATAACTCCGACATTTCGTGTTAGGTTCAAAGGCTCCGTTACAAATATATAGTACAACTTTTCGACTGTCATCTGCTTCGACTTGTGTGATATTTACTCTCAACTGTGAAATCCTTGGTGCCTGTTCGCCAAATTTCGATAAAGGACTAAAGACTGAGTATGTGTGGACTAAAGACTTTTAACAACATCATCGTGCGGATTTGTGATCTGTCAGCTTACATTTCTTGTCATTGATTATGTCATATCCAAGGATCTTACAGGTATATCTCTCTATGTTACGGGTTCCAATCGTCCATTGTACAAGTCTCTCTAAATAAAAGAAGCAGTTGAATTTTATTTCAACGTAGCCTTGTCTCCATTGTTGAATCCTCTCGATACTCCTCCTTACGTGCAACGCGCCATTTACGGCTCATGGCCTAACGCCTGTCTTTTTGACACTGATCCCATATCGCAGCGCCCTCTACAGATAACTTTCAAGTAGAATATTGATAAAAATCTGAAATTCTGGGGAAGGATTACTTATGGAACAAGAACGACTTTAATGGTTTGCACAAACACGCATTAAAAAAATTTATTGAATTAGAGAGAGATTCTCATACTAGAATATGGCAAAATAGATTAGTTACGCCGTCATATCACACTTGCGATATCTTCAGACTTAGATTCTGCTATGTCAATTTGATTCAACAATTATTTTCATAAATGTGTAGAACACAATTTCTTATGAAGGTGGAATTTGCAATGATAATCAAATAAATAACAAGGACAAGCGGCTGAACGTATTGGAAATCCCACTTGTCGTCCATTTTCTTTTTACGGCCAATTGTACGTATATTCTCTTCGAACTTCATCGTTTAAAGCAGGGGTGAGCAACGTTTTTAATCAACGGGCCATTTAAATTTTAAAAATTTTTTGCGGGCCGCACATAAACACTCATTAATAATTTACAAAACTTTATTTATAATAAAACAGTGGGTTGCCAAATTAATGTGGACACTTAACTTTTTTTACATATTTGCATTTTTATGCCACTTATAATTCTTAGAAGTAGTTCTTATGTTACTGGAATGAATTTTTATCAAATTTTATTATGTTACACGTTATTTTAAGAGATTTAAACAAAAAATGTTGAGCTTAGTGACATTTTTGGGACAGTCATTTCATTTTATGTAATAGAGTACTCTCAACGTGTAATATTGAACGTGCATTTTGGGTCCTTATAACTGAGTTTTAGTGTGTATTCTGACGCATCTTTAATAACGTAAGTAAAGTTTGATTATTGAATTACAATTAAATTCATTTTGACTACAATTTTATCACTCAATCAATTTTTTAAATTTTAGTATGGGCAGAGGAAGTGACATTTCTCCGAGAAAAAATCTGAAATTAAAACTCTCCTCCAGCACACAAAACATTCCCAGAGGGAAGTAGCAGATATTGTTGGGGTTTCTAAATCTGCAGTTAATAAAATAAAAGTGAATTTAGACAAAAACCTGTCCCTTTCACCGAAAAGAACAGGAAAGTGTGGTAGAAAACGGATAACTACGTCCAGAATGGATAGGAAAATTATGGACATTTGCTTACAGAACAGGAAAAAAAGTGCTGCTACACTGACTCAGATTGTTCAGGAGTCAGGTATTGCCATTTCGAAGAGAACCGTACAACGAAGATTGGCAGAAGAGGGCCTGACAGGCCATCGTCCAGTTTGCAAGCCTAAGCTTACAGAGACTATGAAGAAGAAACGACTTGCCTGGGCTCGAGACCATCGCCACATGATTGTGGAAGATTGGAGTAAATTAATACATGATATTTATTCATAGTTTTCAAAGTTTTTTTACAAGTGAACCATAAATTATTTCAATTTCAGGTGTGTTTCTCAGATGAGTCAACTTTTGAAATTTTAGCTGATAAAAGCAGTTTCGTCCGGCGACGCCCTAGAGAGCACTTCCACCCTGACTGCATAATAGGAAAGGTTAAACATCCGCTAAAGATCATGGTTTGGTCTGTTATAAATACCAGGGGTGTAGGACGTTTATACATTGTTCAAGGAACCATGAATCAGAACCAATATAAGGAAGTTCTACGAACTCGCCTTCTTCCGCAGCTGGAAGAATGGTTCCCGGAAGGTGAGCATTGTGTTTTTATGCACGATTCTGCCCCTTGCCATAAAGCCAAATGTCTTACCGAATTTTTACGAGCCAAGAATATCGAAGTATTACCTTGGCCTGGAAATTCTCCAGATATGAATCCCATAGAAAACTTATGGGAAATTACAAAAAGGGAAATTGCCAAGGAAATGATTACAACCAAGAGGCAATTGATTGAAAAGCTTATTAATGTCTGGCAACACAATCCTTTAATTAAAGAAAGTGCAAAATCGTGCATAGAAAGCATGCTGCGACGCATTGAAGCACTAATATCAGCCAAAGGAAATGTCACCAAATAGTAATGTCTTACAAAATGTTATATTTTTTTGTTTCCATTATATATTTTTTTATTAAATAACTATTAAATGTGTATATTAACATTAAATAAAATAATAGATACCAATTGTAACATATAATGTATTTTTATTTAGAAAAAAAACAAGATAACTTGATTTTTATGAGTGTCCACATTAATTTGGCAACCCACTGTATATATTTTTATGATTTTTGTTTTTTATTTTCACTAACTTTTCTCGGATTGATTCCGTCGGTGCTTTTTACGATGTATGAGCACGTAGCATCATACGAATGTACATTGTTTTAGCCTAGTTTTTTTTTTTTTTATTTGTTTTATATGTTTTAACTTTTCCCAGTTTAGTTGTTTGGCTTTAAATGGTTCAATACCCCATTTTTGGGTAGTACACCCTTTTTATTAACTATCAGGATCTGTTCATCACATGTTTTAAAATAAAAGGGTTACATCTGGCCACCAAAATAAACTCAGTTTACTATAGCATTGATCATACATTCGTGAAAGTACCCCACCATTGACCCCACTGTTTACGGCTTCACTTTTAAACAACGACCAGGCCATCTATGTATAGAAATCTGTGGTTTTCAATCACTGGTTTCTTTAACACAAAAATAAAGTCAAGTCTATCAGAAAAAATGCTTAATATACTGTATTTTTTAAAAATCATTTTCGGAAAAAGCTGAGCAATAAATAGTAAAGTAATTTCCTCAAGCTGTTATTTCACATTATTTTTATTTATTATTATAGGGACTATTATTATTATTATTATTATTATTTTTTGTTTACTATACAATAAGATAGTTTTTATTCAAAGGATTTGAATACAATTTGTAATTTTGTATAATCTCAAGCTGCTTACTTTTTTGGAGCATTTTAATTTTTTTATTTTTACTATAAGAGGTGATAGATTTTGTTTAAAAGATTTAATTACATTTTGTACAACATACAAAAGATAAAATAAATACCTGTGTTATAAGCTTTTAATTACCGGTATTTTTCTTAAGTCTGAAAAAAATTGGTTTTAAAATCGGTTTTAAGAGTAAACTTTGGTTAAACTCGGTTTTGAAATTTCTCGGTTTTGGGCAAACCCTAATTAATATAAAGGTTAAACTATTGCCCTTCTAGGAGATAAGATCTATTAAGTTTATCATTTATCTTTACTTTATTGTAGCTGATACATATACTTTACTTATAGATTTATCAAACATAAGTTGTTAATTTTTTTTATTTATTAGTCAAGTCTAGACTGAACAACTTTTATAATAGATTTTTTATAATTGCTGAAATAAATGTTATATGATCCAAAACTGGCAGATAATTCTAGAAATTATGATATCAGTCAATTTCTGTATTTAGTAGTTCTGCATAAATATATCCAACATAAATACAGTTATAATAGATCATTAGTACTACTTACATAATTAAATTTATGATAAACAGAAACAGTATTCCAAAAATGTAAAATTATTATTTGTTTTTCTATATGAGAACCTTTATAAATATATTATATTGTAATTACTAATAAAACAGTCTTCAGCACTTATTTAAGCGAAAAAACTATACTTTAATAATTATTATAGATCTTTTGTCTTAATAAAGGCATCCTCAGTATCAACACTTTAAAATAAAATGAATTAGAACAACTTAAGTTCTTCGAATACAAGAACAGTAAATTAGAACATCCATGATGTTCTAATTTAATGTTCTTGTATTCGAAGAATTTAAGTTGTTTAAACCTTCAAGCTTGTTTACATAGGTCGGATAATACACGGTCGTGTGACATGAGTTAAAAATAGGCCCTCTCACTAGGGTATCTGTTTTGGCCACTCACATCTGAAGATTGCATAAAACAAAACAATAGTCAGAAATGCAAAAAATAATAATAAAAACATAAGAATGATTAAACATAGAAATAAATAATAATGACCAAAAAATAAAATCCTGTTTAACTATACTTTAATTATTAGAGTATAGTTTTTTTTGCTTAAATAAGTGCTGAAGACTGTTTTATTTTTATTAGTAATTATCTTAACAAGCGAAAGTAAATTATATCTATTTTTTATATTATATTGTATTATCTGATAATTTTTAGTTATATATAAAAAAATATTTATTTCAGATAATGCTTATGGATGTGATCCAAGAATAGTAAAATTTAAAGAAGAAGAAAAGCAAAGAAAACTTGCACAAAAACGAGCTAAACAAGAAGCTCAAAGAGCTAAAATCATTGAAGAAGAAAGGGTAAAAACTTGAGAAATTATTAAGAATATCAAAGTAACATTTTTGCAATGATAAATTGGAATATACACTACATATTCTAATATAGGTATATCCCAGTTTATGTGAGGCCCTGATTTACAATATTTCATTTCTGTAAGCAAATATACAGTTTATTCCCAATTAACTGGGGTTGTCGGGAAATGAATTACCCTAGATAATCCACAAAATACTCAAAAATTCAGAATTATGGAAAATATGTATTTAATATTAAAATAAATAAGTTGCATTCATACATACATTCAAATGTTCTATTATTTATTCGAAAAGGAAACAAGAAATTATTGCAATATTTCTAATTTTAATTTTATTCCAATTTTGATTACTAATTATTTAAGATATAAATAAATCTGGAGTGTTTAAAAATCTTTCATATAGTGCATCTAAGATAAAACATCAATTAATTTTGATTACTAATTATTTAAGATATAAATAAATAAATCTGGAGTGTTTAAAAATCTTTCATATAGTGCATCTAAGATAAAACATCAATAATTAGTCCATAATCTAGATAGTTGGGAGTCTATTATAGCTTATATAAATTTCAAGTTATAAGTTTCATTATTAAGTTTTATCAGAAACATCTGATTAGCTAAAGTTTCAAAATCAAGTAACTTTTGTTTTGCTAGTGCAGAAGAATATGAAGTGTGCAAAACCTCATCAGATATATCATAAAAGAATGTTTCATATATATATCTGTTTCAAATTTTTAAATATTTAAACTCTTTGAGAGCTTGTGGCTGATCTGGTTGGTTTTCATATGTATGCACAATTGCTCTAGCTGATAATCTGTCAAATTTTATGTAAATGTTTATAATGTATTAGCTTCTATAACTGCTTATTTTTTCATGTCATTATACTTGAATGTTTCGATCGATAGCTGTGACCTTAGAAAAAGTTTAGGACCATACTATTTTGCCTATATAATATTTTTGAGAGAGCTTTTATTCCCTCAAGCCATTGCATGAAGGAGCATTTTAGGAGAATGATTGAAGCCAACTATCCACTCATATCCAGAGCTAACAAGAGAGGAGGGATGATAGGTTAAAATTCCCCAGACCTGGGATTTACAGAAGCCTGGACATCATCCCACAATTTGTTTTTGTATGTGCTAATTAATTGTAGAAGGACTGTATTGAAAATTTTTCCCCAAAGTTAGCAACATCACTTGACATCGTGCCTCATGCCATCTGAGATGCATCCTTGTATATCGTAGATGACATATTGTGCCATTGATATTCTGATGAACTATTGCAGGAGTTAGAAACTAGAATTTCTTTTGATAAGTCTGCCTATGTCAGAACATAGCAGCATCCAGAAAAATAAAATTATTTAAAATTGCAATAAAATGAATTATTTTTGTGCAGTTGATTGATTTATGTATTGTTTTAGGTTTTATATACCTGTTTTAAGTATTATTTTATGATTATTTGCAGAAAATTTTCTTTTTGAGATATTAAATTAAATTATTGATTTATGTATTGTTTTAGGTTTTATATACCTATTTTAAGTATTATTTTATGATTATTTGCAGAAAATTTTCTTTTTGAGATATTAAATTAAAAGTAGTCAGATGGATAAATCACATGACTTATCTGCTTGATTTATTGTCTTGAAGATGTTGCAGGGCCAAAAAGTTATTGCTGTGAAATTTTTAGGGTACCTTAGAATATACCTGATGAAATTTTTTATATGAAATTTATCAATTTCATTGTATTTTAAGTTTTATCAGCATGTTATTTTGATAATTTTTTATAAAAAAAATAATAATTATATTTTAACAATTTTTTGGCCCCATATAAAGTGTAATCAGGTAGATTGGACAAAAATATTATGAGACTCCATATTCTAAGGGTTCTAATGATATATAACACTTTCAGTATGGTGAAAAGAGGAATTTGATGTAATAGCTTATAAAATTATGAATAATTAGTATTAATCAGTGCAGCTATGCTGTGTGGGCTGGTAGCTAAAAGGTTAAAAATCATTTTTCATCTGAATATTTATCTATTATGAAGTAATCTGTCAAATATAAAATATAATTTTCTTTAAATACTTTATTTAAATTTAAATTATTTCTCACTTACTGGATTTGCAAGCATATATAAAAATCTCAATGTCAACTTTCTGATAAATGTTGTGAATTAGCATTTTTATTTAATTTGTATATTTTTATATTTTTTTATTATCATTATGAATCAGTCAATAGTAAATTACCATATATACTCTTATATAAACTAACCACCTATTTCAGAATTTAAAAATCGTTAAAAATTTGAAACCCATATAATTTGAACCACTGTTGCATTCAAAATTTTTAGTCACAATTAAATTTACCATAATTCAGAACAAGACTTTTCTAAGATTCAATACTATAAATGGAAGTTAGATTCTCCATATAACAATTATTCAAAACTTAAATTGAATCAAATTTTAAAATAAAACTCAACTCTGTTTTCATTTAAAGTTCAAAAATTTTGAATCAATTTATCTGGCACTTGCTATAATTATGTATGCTAAAAATCATTATTGCTAGAAAATTTTATTTTCTATTATTTCCATTTATTTGAGGTTCTATTTTAGTCCAAGTTAATTAATTATAAATTCATTTCTAATTTTTTTTATTATTAGAAATGAATTTAGTTGAAGCATACAAGTAATTGTATGCAACATGATTTTCTGGTAAAAACATTTCATCAGTTGTGCTTATAATAGAGTTTCTTATTGCAGAAGTAAACATTATTTTATTATTTTTATCAACTAATATGTATATATATGTATATACAATATATACATACTATATTGTATATACAGTAGTATATTAATAATCATTATTGGTATATATATATATATATACCAATAATGACTTAGGCCAGTGTTTTCCAAACTGTGGGGCATGCCTCACTAGGGGTACGAGTCTATTCCAAGGGAGGCATGGAAGAATTCAATAAATATCATTTTTGACACACAAGCAGAAAATAAATTCAAATTGATGTCAAGAAAAAATTAATCAGCAAAAGGGTATAAATACAGTACTAAATATTCATGTACCCAGAAACTTTCTGCTGTAGCTGTTTTAAAGACAAAATAATGATCTCATTTAGTGATTGAAAAAAGAATTGTAAGTAGTGATATCTTCCATGACACCCAATTTGAGAGAATTTGTGCTGAAAAATAAGCCTACCCATTGCTTTTTTCTGTAGCTGTTTTAAAGACAAAATAACAATCTCATTTAGTGATTGAAAAAAGAATTGTAAGTAGTGATATCTTCCATGACACCCAATTTGAGAGAATTTGTGCTGAAAAATAAGCCTACCCATTCCATTAAATATTACATTGCATTAAACATAAGTTCTATCAATATTTTTTGTTTTTTGTAAGATTTGTTTAATTGTATTAAAAATTATCACACTATAAATGAATATATTTTTATGTAAAGAACTTTATTTATACAAAATATGGTATATTATTTTGTAATAATAAGCTGTAACTAGAAAGTATTTATAAAATTAGACTGTTATGGAATGAGGAGGACATACCAAGTTTTTATGAAAAAAGGGGGGTGCAGACACAAAAAGTTTTGAAACCACTGACTTGAGTAATTCAACTAAATTTAAATCTAGTAAATAATATAGAAGATTACTGATTGTAATGAATTACTTTGAACAGGATTCAAACTCTCAAGAATATATTGTAAATTGATTTAAGCAATAATTCTTAGTCCAAGCAAAATAATATGTATCTTCACTTCTAATACAATCAAACCTGTTTTGAGTAATTCAACTAAATTTAAATCTACTAAATAATATAGAAGATTACTGATTGTAATGAATTACTTTGAACAGGATTCAAACTCTCAAGAATATATTGTAAATTGATTTAAGCAATAATTCTTAGTCCAAGCAAAATAATATGTATCTTCACTTCTAATACAAGAATAAATCTGGTCAGATCAGAAGATCATCATTGCAATAGTTGTATTCACCATAAAAAAAAGATCTCACTTCATTATTTCAGTTTTGACATTAATAAATCTGGTCAAATCAGAAGATCATCTTTGCAATAGTTGTATTCACCATAAAAAAAAGATCTCACTTCATTATTTCAGTTTTGACATTGATTTAAATGACAACTCTTAGAAAGATTCATATCTATCATTCATTTACATATTAAATCTCTCAACAAATAAATTTCAGTTTATAGATATCTTATATAATTTATTATATCTTTTCATTAATAATTACAGGTAATCCTTGACTTACAACCACTTGTACTTATAACAGTGATGTAATCAGTAAATTCTATGATTGATCAATGCAATTCCTTGGGTTCAAGTCCCTTGATCCAATGATTTGATATATGGAAAGTGTACTAATTTTGTGTGTGGTTCTTGTAGTTTTGTGTTCTTTATGTTTATTAAGATAATGTTTAGTGTCCTAGTATACATTAATAGTGAGAAATCCATAAAATTTGGGCATTTGCAACTTTCAATAGCTGGGTTCAAAACTGAACTCTGTTATGGGTTAAGAACTATCTGTATTTGGAGAGAGTAATCTTTAAATTCTGCATTATCCTACATTCACTTGATATCATCCTCAAGTAAATCTAGGATAAAGCAGAATTTGTCTTTTATAATATCATATATATATTAATAGTCAAACGTGGCTGGTTGGCTGGATGTCCCTTTTTCAGATGAACCGCTGTACCAATTTCTATAAATATGGTATCGTTAGAACGGTCTAATTTTCGGATGTCTGCGACAGCCCAAATTATTTGTCATTATTAATAATTTAAAAATTAAGAAATAAAAATTGTAGTTTATATTATTGCCAATGGATGGCGCTAAGTGTTAGCACGTACAAGAATCTGAACAAGAAAGAATGGAACGTTTACATAAGAAAAGAATTTCAGAGCAACAACATAGACTGCAAGAATCTGAATAACAGGCTCATTCAAGAATCTGAATAGATGGCACTAAGTGTTAGCAGCATAGTGATAACATATGGCTTAACTGATTTCTTAACAGCACCGATATCTGTCACGATAACGTCATGTCAGAACAATGATGACGTCAAATATTATTACACTAACATGACATCACGATATATCAGTTTTGTCATGCCATGATGGTGCCACATAGGGGACTGCTAGGAGGATTGTCATCAGATGCGAAATACATTGGAATCCATTAATTTTGTGTCCAATTTTAACATTAATTTAGCCAGCAATACATATTAGGATAACATAAGTCACATTTTATTTCAGCATTATATGACAACACTATTTATTAATGCTTTACATTATTATGTCATTATGATGTCATCATTGCATTGATGATTATTAATAATTTAAAAATTAAGGAAAAAAATTAAATTAATATTATAATTCTAAAAGACAAACTGCACAAGTGGCACAGTAACTTAATAATGACCTCCATCTAAATCATAAGTCACATTTTATTTCAGCATTGTATGACAACACTATTTATTAATGTTTTACATTATTATGTCATTATGATGTCATCATTGCATTGATGATTATTAAAAATTTAAAAATTAAGGAAAAAAATTAAATTAAAATTATAATTCTAAAAGACAAACTGCACAAGTGGCGCAGTAACTTAATAATGACCTCCATCTAATGATTCCTATATGTTTTCAAAAAATTTTTCCAATGATATTCCAAGATCGCTGTGGATTTTGAAAGGTTTTATCTGCTCATTTATATGATCAAATAATATCTCAAAACTTTTAAACTAATGAACAGATTTCCATGAAATTTTGAAATGATTTTCTACCATTAAAGATAACTTCAAAATAATCATCATATATATTATACAAGATTATATTTCCGCTCATTTATATGAGCGGGTAATTTCTAGTTTTATAATAATGAAGTTTTTCAGGAATTAAAAGACAATTTTATTCAAAATAAATATAACTTATCCCAAAAGAAATAAGTTTATGATCAAATAATATCTCAAAACTTTTAAACTAATGAACAGATTTCCATGAAATTTTGAAATGATTTTCTACCATTAAAGATAACTTCAAAATAATCATCATATATATTATACAAGATTATATTTCCGCTCATTTATATGAGCAGGTAATTTCTAGTTTTATAATAATGAAGTTTTTCAAGAATTAAAAGACAATTTTATTCAAAATAAATATAACTTATCCCAAAAGAAATAAGTTTAACATAGAAATGTTTCAGGTTTGTTTTTCATAGTGTATGTTAAGTTGTAACTTAATAAACTTTACAAACATAAAAAGGAATTAAATATAGGGCATCTTTTTATTTAATTTTCTCAAATAAAAATTTAGTTGTAAATAAAAGTGTAATTCTATTTTCATAAATTATAATATGCATAATTTTGATATCTTTTTATATGAAACTAAAATCAATGTAAGTTCTTAAAAATTTACTTTTATCATTAATTTTATATAATGCTAAAGTAGATTTATCTGTTATATTGTTTCCAATTATTATTTATGATTCACATTCACTAAGATAATATTGTATATTGTTTATATATAAATCATTAATTTTTGCTTGTGTATTACAAAGTTTTGCATTACAGATATAAAAACATATGATTATATGAAATAAAAATAATATTAAAATAACATTTGCTGAAATTATATTTAATATTTTTTTTTATTTAATGCACTTTTAATTTTTTTGAAATATTTCATAGAGAAAACAAGAAGCTTTAGAAGCGGAAAGACTAGCAAAGCAAAAAGAGGAGGAAGAAACACGAGTGTTGGTAATTCGAAGAATCATATTTGTTTATTAGTTGCATTATATTAATTTTTATATTTCCTTTAAAATTGATTAATAAATTATATTTATCTTTTAATTAATATTAGTATATTACATTTATATTTTAGTTTTTGGGGGGGAATTTTGGGGAAATTTTGGTTTTTGGGAACATATCCCCTGTGTTAAATGGGGTCTCACTGTAACTTCCATTTCTGGATTGTGCCTAATGTAATAGTTCATCTGCATTAAAACATATACCAATATATGGGTAGTTCTGCTTAACAAGTTTCTGGCTTTGCAAATTTTTTTAATCAAATACAAAGTATCAAAAAAATTGAAAATCTAAACATTCATAAAAAAGCATTTCAGATCATTGTACATAACTATACAATATAATTTGTCTGGGTTTGTAGCAAAAACTCCATATTTTACTAAATCAAAAAAATCAGTTATCTTGGTTGCCAATTTTGATTTTTCTGAATGGAAGTTATTTACATAATATGCCAATAAAACCAGTATACCCTCTGGTTTTATTGGCCTAGTATGTAAATACAGTAAGATTCTGCTTAATGCTGCTCCATTTAATGCTGTTTCAATATATAACAGTTTTTTTAATTTTATATTGTTTTGTAGATTCATTTTGGCATGGTTTTTCAAACTGTTATACTCACATAAATCCAAAATCATACGAATTTGTTGTTTTGATATTCTCTGTCATCTCTCAATGTGTTTGATATCAGTGCAGTGCAATACATATGAAAGTCTGCTGCAGTTATACTTCATATTTATGATCAGTCATCAACGTTATTTTACAGTAATAAAAATAACAATTATCCCATTTTAGTTGTTAACCTGAATGCTGCCACTTCAAACACCAGTTTAGTGCAGTCAAGGTAGCTTACTTTGTTACTTCAAACTATGACAATTGCTTGCTGAACAAAAGAGAAAAAGGCAAACAACAGTAGATGACTTCTTAACAAAAAACAAAAAGTGTCAAATGAGGAAGAACTTTATCACAAACAAATTATTTACTTGAATATTTTTGATTTTCATGAATGATTTATGAATACAAATTGATATTAGCAATAAAAAAGTCTATAATTAATGTAATACAATAATAGTAATATGTATTATAAAATAAAATAAAAAATGGTATGTATATTTTTTTATTCACTGTCCTGTTACACCTATCCACATTATTTACATGCTAAGATGACTTTGTTTAATGTTGTTTCATTTAGCGTTTTGGTTTTTGGGAACATATCCTCTGCGTTAAACGGAGTCTTACTGTAACTTCCATTTCTGGATTGTGCCTAATGTAATAGTTCATCTGCAGTAAAACATATATATACCTGTCAATGATAATGAAAAATAAAAATTCCTTAACATTTATATGACAGATTTTTTATTATAATTTTCTTGATTTTAAAAAAACTATTTTCATTTCTTTAAATAAGTAAATAAATAAATCATTATTTAATTATAAACTAATGATTTTCCTGACCTTTACTTAGGCCCTTTGCACATGGAGCATATCATCATAGACGCGTTTTAGACGCAGCATCGTTTGCTTGCAGCACCACATGTTTTCAAATGCATGTTCAAGAAGCAGCAGCGTAGCGTATTCGTCAGACTTCCCAAGCTTCATGACGCCTGTCGTACCGCACTGTCGTTCGCTAGCCATATGAAGCTAGACTTGTTTGTGATTTACCTAGTCATATATAAAAAAAATAAGTGAAGTATTACAATTAAATTCATACAAATAATAGAAGAGTATCCATGTTAGTATAATTATTCATTGTCTGAATATTCTTGGAAGGATATAATTGAAAAAGCATAGAATGACATAGCTCATTTAATGAACAGGACAGACATGTATGCATGCAAATGTAATAAATATTAAATTTTAATTCAAATAATTGTAATATAATAATTCTATTGCCATGGAAAAGCAACACATGGTTTTAACCCTGTTCCTGATACATAACGTGGAAGATTTTACTTTTGAATGTTGTCATTCGATATACAATATAAAATATCATTGTATAAAATATTTAAAATTTTGCATCATTTGATAATTCCCTCGCAGCAATAAACAATATATTATTTTACCTTTCTTTTAATAGAGTGTTGAACCCAAAACAGTCTTATTTTCCTTATTTTTTGATAAACACATATAATACAAAAGTCTCTTGCTTTAAATATCACTAATAACATAGAAAAAACCATTATTTACATGCTAAGATGACTTTGTTTAATGTTGTTTCATTTAGTGTTTTGGTTTTTGGGAACATATCCTCTGCGTTAAACGTAGTCTTACTGTAACTTCCATTTCTGGATTGTGCCTAATGTAATAGTTCATCTGCAGTAAAACATATATATACCTGTCAATGATAATGAAAAATAAAAATTCCTTAACATTTATATGACAGATTTTTTATTATAATTTTCTTGATTTTAAAAAAACTATTTTCATTTCTTTAAATAAGTAAATAAATAAATCATTATTTAATTATAAACTAATGATTTTCCTGACCTTTACTTAGGCCCTTTGCACATAAAGCATATCATCATAGACGCATTTTAGACGCAGCATCGTTTGCTTGCAGCGCCACATGTTTTCAAATGCATGTTCAAGAAGCAGCAGCGTAGCGTATTCGTCAGACTTCCCAAGCTTCATGACGCCTGTCGTACCGCACTGTCGTTCGCTAGCCATATGAAGCTAGACTTGTTTGTGATTTACCTAGTCATATATAAAAAAAATAAGTGAAGTATTACAATTAAATTCATACAAATAATAGAAGAGTATCCATGTTAGTATAATTATTCATTGTCTGAATATTCTTGGAAGGATATAATTGAAAAAGCATAGAATGACATAGCTCATTTAATGAACAGGACAGACATGTATGCATGCAAATGTAATAAATATTAAATTTTAATTCAAATAATTGTAATATAATAATTCTATTGCCATGGAAAAGCAACACATGGTTTTAACCCTGTTCCTGATACATAACGTGGAAAGATTTTATTTTGAATGTTGTCATTCGATATACAATATAAAATATCATTGTATAAAATATTTAAAATTTTGCATCATTTGATAATTCCCTCGCAGCAATAAACAATATATTATTTTACCTTTCTTTTAATAGAGTGTTGAACCCAAAACAGTCTTATTTTCCTTATTTTTTGATAAACACATATAATACAAAAGTCTCTTGCTTTAAATATCACTAATAACATAGAAAAAAACAGCCCTTCATGCAAGGTATAAATATAGTTTTAATAATCTATAACGTTTTTGGACTATTTAAAGTCCCTCATCAGTAGTACGTTACATTTAACTAAATTCTAAAGTTGTATAAACGTTATCGAACAAAATTTTTAAATTATAACAATAGAACACAATTTACATTAATAAATTTTAAGAACAAGTTAACAGAACATCATAACAAGAATATTGGGAAATA
>AYEL01063019.1:0-17590 GCA_000484575.1 Olivierus martensii
CATGATGCTGAGCCGCCAACCAGTCCCTGACAACCCGCCCAAAGACATCCGAACCAATGCCCAGGACAGGCTCAGGTCCAAAAAAGGGGCGAGAAGCCCTTTCCCTGGCAAGCATATCAGCAACCTCATTTCCCCAATCCCCTTGTGCCCCGGCACCCAAACTAGTTATACCCTGTTCTTTGTGGCCAGTTCCTCAATGAGAAGACGGCATTCCCAGACTAGTTTCGAAACAAATCGGGAATAATTAAAGTTTAGAGAAATTTTTCTGGATGTGCAATATCATATCGCATATTTATTTAATAAGTTTTTAATTAATAAATTTATACATAGTGAATAGAGACACCCTAAAGGATTGGGAAAGACAGTGATCTTTGCCAAGCATAGGGTGTCTCTATTCACTATGTATAAATTTATTAATTAAAAACTTATTAAATAAATATGCGATATGATATTGCACATCCAGAAAAATTTCTCTAAACTTTAATTATACTAGTAAACCCGTATACTAGTAAGACAGATAGATTGCCATTGCTATAACGCATTTTTTCTTATAGTGTTTGAAAAAGCATTACATCAATTTTTTAAATTTCAATTAATAAATAAGATACATGATAATCAACGTTTTGTTGGAAACAATAAATCAACTTATATATTTTAACTGCTTATACTAAATTTTTCGATCTTATGGTCATTTATGAAAATGGTTATTTACAAATTTTGGGTGATAGATTTATAAATGAATTTGATTTAGATGTGTGCAATACTGATTGAGTTATTAAATTATTTCACAAGAGATTCAAATATAATTGCAATTAATAGACTGAAATTAGATTAGTATACATTAACAAATGGCTTAAGGTCAGCTTTAGACTAACTTCTTTTTGCTGCGTATACTAACCGCATTTTTTAATATGGTTAATTCTATAGTTTTGGATTATACAGATGATTTTAAAATTATCAATACCAACATGAATATTCTACTGAGTAATACTAAGATAATAGAGAACTGGTTAGAGAATAATAATTTAAAATGAATAATGAAAAATTTAAATTTATGAGGTTTATATTAAATAAATGTATTTCTATGAATCGGTTTATATTACCTAAAATATTATTACATTTATAAATAGTTATAAAGATCTGGGAGTCGCCATAGAGTATCTTTTAAAAATCATATTCAGAACCTTATTAAGCAGCTTCATACAGTATTGGATCTTATCTGGTGATAAGGAAAATAGGTAATCCGCCTATTTTCAAAACATTATATCATGCTTTTATAATGGCTAAACCATTATACGATTTATTAGAATCTCGTTTATTTACAGGAAAAATAGAAATAACTTTAAATTATGCTGTTAACGCCATCAAGATTATTGAATACACTGGAGTTGTATTGGTAAAATATAAGGTACAGTCTTTTTAATAGCAAATTGTGACTATATAATAATAGATAAGGCGAATAATAAAGTGCCTAACATTTTTAAGGAGTAGCTAATGTCTTAATATAGAATAGCGTAGACTTCATAGCTCGAATAATGCAGCCTAACATTTTTAAGGAGTAGCTAATGTCTTAATATATATAGCATAGACTTCATAGGTTGAATAACGCCTTTACTCGAAGAGCTTTTTATTAATTATAATAGGAAAGTTTATTGTTATTATTTTCTTCTGTACAGCAGATTTGATGGGGCCCGAAATGAAATTTTCAGCCTAATGAGATTAGAAGACAGAAATTTAAAAATATTTTTTCTTGAGAGATCAGCATTCAGTTAAATACATGACAAAATATATTTAAGAAGTTTTTAATATTTATTTAAAATTAAAGTATATTGCTAATTACAATATCTCAAAAAAATTAAAATTTTTTCTAATTTTCAACATTTTCTCTAAATAGTATATTTACTAATTATGAGTTTAATATAAATTACCGTTCTTTATTTAGTCTCCTTTATTTAATTTCAGTGTTTAATTTCCATTTTAAACATATATTTAGAATGGTTCCACTAATGCAAAATCGCTGTACTGTAATATTATAACTCTCAATAAAGAATATAAAATGTAAAAATGTTATTTGCTTAATAACGTACTTTTTTTTTTAAAAAAAAAAAGGAAACTTTAAAAAACAAAACTTTTTAAAATTTTTTTACTTAAAAAACAATAATTTTTATTACATAAATACAATTTATTTTAAAATATCTATTTAAAAACACGGGCAACATGGAAAACTAAAACTTTAAAAGGATACTTTATTCAAAAAATGAAAATTTAAAAAACATAAATATTTTAAAAAACGTATTATTAAAAAACACAAAATTTTGTATTTTTTAAGTAATTCGTTAAATTTCTCTGTGAGCTTTGCTATACAACTGAATTGTGGCGAATATTACAAAGATTATGAAAGACTTAAGGTATCGGAAGATGTGGACAAAATAGTTATATCTGTAGCTGATACCCGATTAGAAGGAGAGAATGGTAAAAGTCTATTCTGATCTGATGGAAGCATTTGAAGCCAAGGAAGAAACGTTTTTTTCTGCTGAAATAGGATAAAACTTGAATGTATCTTTGTGATCCGGAAACGAAGAATCAGTACATAAATAAGCGGCATACTTTTTCTAATCTAAGTTCAAGAGCCAGCGATCAGGATAAAAAGTGAAGGAGATTGTTTTTGGGATGACAAAGATGTCATTCACCTTGATTTTCTGAAGTTTATGCTCCAGAAAACACTTGAACAGCAAGGGATACAGCGAATCATTCAAGAAACTTAAAGAATACGTTAGGAGAATGAGAGCGAACAAAAATCTAAAACAATTCACATTCACTATTTCAATGTGTAACCACATATATATTTGGTAACAAATTAGTCGATCGGAAAATTGGGCTGGTGTCAGTCAAATATTAATACTGGCAAAAAAAATGAAACCCTTCGCGGATGGAGAGATGATAAAAGAATGTCTGACTGCTGTTGCAATTTTTTTACTTAAAAAACAATAATTTTTATTACATAAATACAATTTATTTTAAAATATCTATTTAAAAACACGGGCAACATGGAAAACTAAAACTTTAAAAGGATACTTTATTCAAAAAATGAAAATTTAAAAAACATAAATATTTTAAAAAACGTATTATTAAAAAACACAAAATTTTGTATTTTTTAAGTAATTCGTTAAATTTCTCTGTGAGCTTTGCTATACAACTGAATTGTGGCGAATATTACAAAGATTATGAAAGACTTAAGGTATCGAGGAAGATGTGGACAAAATAGTTATATCTGTAGCTGATACCCGATTAGAAGGAGAGAATGGTAAAAGTCTATTCTGATCTGCTGGAAGCATTTGAAGCCAAGGAAGAAACGTTTTTTTCTGCTGAAATAGGATAAAACTTGATAAAACTTTGTGATCCGGAAACGAAGAATCAGTACATAAATAAGCGGCATACTTTTTCTAATCTAAGTTCAAGAGCCAGCGATCAGGATAAAAAGTGAAGGAGATTGTTTTTGGGATGACAAAGATGTCATTCACCTTGATTTTCTGAAGTGTAGTGTAGTTATGCTCCAGAAAACACTTGAACAGCAAGGGATACAGCGAATCATTCAAGAAACTTAAAGAATACGTTAGGAGAATGAGAGTGAACAAAAATCTAAAACAATTCACATTCACTATTTCAATGTGTAACCACATATATATTTGGTAACAAATTAGTCGATCAGAAAATTGGGCTGGTCAGTAGTCCCCAATCTAGCGCCTCCCTACTTCTGCCTGTTCAGACTATTGAAGGACATTCATCGGGGATAACGATTTAATGAGAAGGACCAGGTGAAAATGTCTGTAAAGAAGTGGATACAACTGTGCACATTTGAATTTTTCAAAAAGAATTCGATAGTTGGATTCAAGGATGGTGGAAATGCCTCGCTTGTAATGGAGACTATGTTGCATAGTATGCCTTTATAGAGGAAGAGATACTCTTCTAAAATATGCAATTTGAATGATTTATATCAGTTAGTAAAAAAGTTATGGCCAGTTTTGCATTACTTTCGGTATAGCCGTCGTATATACCTTATTAACTTCACGTTAAAAATTATCCTCTTGCTGAGTTTTGGAGTTGTTATGTGTTTTAAGAAAACTTTTAAAGTTTTAAGTTTAAAAAGAAAGAAATATCTTTCCCGGATGATAGAACTGGAGTGGAGTTGTCAGCAGATATTGTACACTATACTATAGTGAAACAGGAACTGGAAAAAAATTTATTTCTACACATAAAATGCTTCTTTATTTTATTATTTTTATAAATATGTTGTTTTTAACCTATACCATATTAATAACATTAACAGTCCAAATTGAAAACAGCAGAGAAAAAACGATTAGAAAAAATTAAAATAAATAAGGTATATTGACAATTGTAGAACATGAGAAATGCAAATTTAATTTTAAAAAATTTCAGAGTTCAGAGAAATTTTCTTGGCATCAAATTTTAACAGTAAAGATAAGAATAACAGGAAAATAATTATCACCAATTGGAATGACAACAAAATGTTGAGTGTAATTACTGAATTTAATTGTAAACAACATCATGAGTTTATTCCACAGGCAGTTTAATGAGAATAAAAAACATAGGTAAGAAAGTGCTTTCACTTAATTTTAGATGACGTAAAGGAGTTGATCCTTTGCTGAAAGGAAAAATTCAAAAATCTTATCTCTCGAATTATATATTACAGTAATTTATACAGGCAAAAAACAAAACAGTATTATGTTTTCGAGTGCATGGACTAGCTCTGCAACATAGTTATTAGGTCATGAAATAACTATACATTCTTTGTTTAAGAATTAATTACCGGATTATATTCGCAAATTATCTGTATGTAGAATCAGAAATATTCAACAGCTGACATTTTATGTAAACATTTCTTATAAGTTCCTATGAAATATCAGTGGTTCTGAGATGTTTTGCATTTGTATCTCATAACATGAGACTTGAATGCAATAATGCTGGCACATAATGCAATCTCTATTTTGTTCAAATAAGGTATAAATAAGTTTCAATGATAACAGTTATATTCTTTATCTGTTATTGTCTGCTTGATACTGAAAACTCTTATGGATATTGACCAAATAAATTTCAATAGTAACGGAAATCAATAAACTATGTAAAAGTAATTTTGAGGATCTGATGCTTACATTTCAAACTGAATTAACAAAGCTAATAAATATACTTTATACAGTACTGTATAAGCAATTCTGCAGTACTCTGTCCAAAAATTGAATACAGTATTGTATAGAAACAAATGATTACATCATAAATTTTTATTCCAAGAGAATTTCGAAATTTATTATAGTGTAGATACCAATGATTTACGCAAGTATACTCATATAGATCATATCTCCTACCATTACACTTATTCATACAATTTTATTAGTAATAGTAAGCAAAGAGACAAATTGAAAACTAACATTTAATCAATTCTACTATTTGTACATTATTTTTATTTGTATAAAGTAGTATAATTGCAATATTATGTTAATTTTCATGGTAACTGTTTAGTTCATTTCTACCATAATAATAGTTTGCGTATTCCACTGGTATCCACTCGTATTATAGATTAAGATCAGTTGAAGGGACAGTTATACTTTACTGAATTTTTTCTTAATCCGGTTTATCGCCCATAGATAACTTTCAGGTGAAGGGCTGATAAGAAAATTAAACCCTGATAAAATATATATTAGTTACCGGAATAGGGATAATCGTGAAAGGATTGAACTATAACTAGTGGCGGAATTTTTCGGAACTAAAAAGATTATTCTTTTATCCAGAATTTAAGTATGTCAATCTGATGCAATTTCTATCAAGTTGTGTAGAAGAGAATTTCCCATCAAAATGGCATTTCTTGTGATAATAAATTTTAAGAACAGACACCTCCCCTACCATTTTCCCAATAGTCAATTGTGTTTTCTATCTTCTTAGTTTGAGAAGATTATTTTCACAAACATTGAAAGATATCGACAACGAAAATTTATAATATCAAATATGTTATTTGAAGAAATATTGTAAACGTAAATAAATTTTCTTTGTTAAGATTTTTCATATGCGAATTATTTGCAACGGGCAACAGCTATTATCTATGGTTTTTAAACAGCTGCAGTTATATTTCCTTTTTTTATGTGATTTAATCCTGATTACTACCCATCCCGGGTTGGGAGTATTTTCATGTCACTTCAGCACATGGACTTACTAAGGACAGCCATCAGGTAGAAAACTAATGAAGATCAACGAACTGAGATCGGAATCCGACTGAAAAAACTGGAAGTATATAACCCGGGAATTAAACCCAAACCTTTCAGATTGGAAGCACAGCATTGTAGAATCGACCAGATGGCCTTCTCTGCAGCTATATTATTAACTACAAATACTAAAACAAACTGCAGTTCAGACATATCTATCCATCCATATGAAACGTCTTTAAATACATTAAGTATAATATTGAAAATAAAGTATTTATTCTGACATGATTCTGGCTTATTAAAAAATTTTGTTAATAAATGTAGAAAATTAAAGATCAATTTTAAAAAAATCTATAAGGAAATATATCGAAAGTTAGCTTTATCTGATAAAATATCTCTTAACTGCGAATGGCGGTTAATTTTAAATCATTAAAGCAGCGCAGATCTAGGATGAGGCGAGTGAGGCAGTCGCTTCAGGAGAAAATTATGAGGAGGCACGAAAATTCAGTTCCAATTTCACACAGAACTTTAATTATATTTATCTTGACAATATTTCAATGTTATAGAGTCATTCTACAAGCATAATAGTACATTTTTCTATCGGATAATACTTATCGAGAAAGAGAAAAACCAATGCAAATTTAATTGATAAATTGAAAACAGTTATTAATAATTTTGCCTTGTTGAAAGGAAGAAAAATTAAACTATAGCTCATATTAATAAATATGTATACAAATGTATATAATAAAAATAAACTGTTTTATAAATGTATTTTTTGGTAGTATTTTATTAACTATTTGTTGCTTTGAAAAAACGAATAAAATTTTTTATATGCTCCCGGTGACTATGTATCTGATTTCATTTCATTCCCGGTTCCAAAGTTTTACATATGTTTATCTATAAATGCGCGAGTGAAAAGGAGAGAGGGCGCCATTTTCTAATATTGCCTCAGGTGACAAAATATCTAGATCCGGTGCTGCATCAAAGCATTAAATTTTTTACTTTAAATAGTATTTTCTTTCTTCTTTTAGTATATTTTAATCAAAGAAATAAATAATTTAAGATTAAAAATAAAAAATCTAATAATAAAAACTTTTTTAATAAAAGAACCTCTAAATCATATCGCGCCATCTATCGTCAAAAATAACACATTTTTAAAATTTAAATTTTTCTGGGGGGAAGCTATTAAAATAAAATAAATTTGGGATTTTTGAAATTTTTCTTTTTGATTTGACGGAATGTCATCTCTATGCCAAACTGGAAGTTTATATTATCAACAGTTAGGTTTGGAAATTTCCATTTCTTTCTTACGCTATGAGGCATATATATATATATTAGCATACCCGTGAACGGCGTTGCTCGGCAGTTCATGGTGTTGTACTTAAGTTTCTACATATATATATATACTATATATTCATATTAGCATACCCGTGAACGGCGTTGCTCGGCAGTTCATGGTGTTGTACTTAAGTTTCTCTTTCTCTTAAATTATAACCTTTTAGATGACCATCAGGATATTCTTCAATGTATTCTGAAAATCTTTCCCGTATAGATACATTTTTTATTTGAAATATGTCTTTTCGAATGAATAGCAACATAAATAATTCGATAATTTTTATAAAATTCTATTATTGTAAGTCAAATTGTTGCATTGCTATGACAATGACAGTTCGTTTCTCTACACGTTGTAATGATAGTGACAATCTTAGGCTGAATTTCTTAATGACCCTTATGTCGGCCGGATGGCCGCGTGGTAAAGCTTTGGCATACCACCCTGGAGGATCCGTTTTCAAATCTGGGTCCAACACCTCCAATTTTTCAGGAGGGGTCCGGGCCCGGCCCGTTGAACCCCATCCTTCAACCATCCGGTTGACCCCATTACGGGTGTTGGCCAGCCTGTGATGGGCTCTACAAGTGGCCGCTGCCAGATACAGTATATCCCATGAGGATATGGCGGCGTAATTAACCTAACCTAACCTTAATGACCCTTATCTTGCTTTATAATTGAACATACACACACAGGTATTTAGATTTATATGTATAAGTATTATATATATATAGATGCTGCGAATAACACGTGATCATTAAGCCTAACCAAAGTTTAACTTATAAGTATATTAGGCTAAATAAAGTAATGTAAGCTATAATCAATAAAAGATTGGAGAAAGATTTAAAAAAAACTTTAGAAACCTCTTAATATGAAATCTTAAGTTCAATAATTTAAGGAAATAATATACAGCACAATACTCGATATCCGCCATTAAAAGCAGTCTGATTGGGTTATAATGGTCAGGTGCAAGAATCAGTATATCCATTATGAACCAATGAGACTGCTCAGTTACTAAGGACACGATCATAGTAATCTAATGATATCGGCCAGCTAACATGTCACGTATATATATATATATATAAGAGTACTGTTATTGATGGTTTCAGTGATGATATCGATGATCAACTAATATTTTATCTTTAACCATTTAAAATGTACATTTAGTCGTCAGAGATTTTTTTATAATAACTATGGAACTAATTATAGTTCGTCCAACTGAAGAAGATTTGTAGGCATTTTCCATTTAAGTTGTATTTAGAGGTGATAAATAGTAAGATAGGGTAAAGTACTTTTAATGTTAACTATTTAACACGAGGGTTGGGCAAGCTTTTGTGATTGTGGGCCACACGAATTTCTGTAAGAATTCTAGCTGACAGTATGTAAAACAATGATTTTACTTCGGATACATGAGATATTCATAATAGAGGAAAGTATTGCAATTATGATGGAAACCGACATTCTATTTTCAACGAATTTTCACAGCCGCTCCCTACCACAACCATTGCCTCGAAATCTGTTGTCTCCAATTGGTTGCATACTCAAAATAGTATCAGAAAATCGAGTGAGGCACACTCCAGACTTTTTATCTTAACATAAAAAAATCGAAAAGTAATTAATTATGTTACTACTATATATAATTTAACATTTTTATGATAAAATTTTAAAAAATCTTACATTTGTGCATGGACTGCGGGCCATAGTGTGCCCATCCTTGATTTAAAACCATTATTAGCTAACAATGGAATATATCATTCACAAATGGAGTTATTTGCAGAGTTTAAAATAAAAACATTTCCGAAATCTTCAGAAAATTTACATTATTCTTAAGTATTCAATTTTTTAAATTTACCGATGTAAAAACAATATCACAGTAACAAGTAATTTTGAAATAAAATATTATAGATCTAACATTTGTAAGTTTAAAATAAGACCCAATTACTGTATAAGTTATTCATTATACAAGAATATAGTAATATGATGACAATCTTATTTGTTAATATTTTATAAGAATGCAATTTTCTTTTTATTGTATGTCATAATGTTGTTCTATAAATGTTTCAATCTAAGCAATTCAGTCCAAAAAACTAACAAATATGTTGGTTTTATATTGATTTTACAAAAGATTAGTGTGATATGATGCAAAACTAGAACTTCATGGCCATGCAATTTCGTTTGTTCATCTATTACATAACAGTTCTTTATATTCGAATTACGAACTAAATTAATCACTTCAGTCTTTAACATATCTGGCGAAAACTGTATCTGATGATGATTTAACCAATCTTGAATAGTTTCTTTACAATTGAATTTATCCACGACTTATATATGGCGCTATAATGTTTCAAAATGGTGGCGATAAGGGTGATCCTCGTGTTTGTACAGTTATAGAATTATAACGCTGATTTTTCTATAACTATTATTAGTATGAGAATTGCTGTAAGCTTAAATGGAATTTTTCAATTCGTAAATATATGTGAATCGTCTAACAAGCGATGTCTTATAGAAGAGGCAGTATTGAAAGCCAAGCATATTATATTGAGTGGCAAAAAAACAAGAGAGAATGAAAAATCTTGGAACATAGAAGCATTTTATTTGCAGACCGGTTTTTTGAAATCGTCACCCTGTGTTATAAATATTAAAAAATGTGAAATATATTTATAACAGCGTGTTCCTATAGTTTTCCACATTCTGTTTAAAAAGACTTGTTTAAATAATTTATAAAATAGTAATTTATACATCACATAAAAAACTGTACAAAATAAAAGCTAAGATATCTAATATGAAAGATTTTTGTGCGATCGTTTTCTATATCGTTCTTCGCGTAAAATTACAGATTAGTTCCTTTCACTAGTTTGTTTATCATCCTTCCTTACTGGCAGATTTAATGATGAGATCACATTTTTTTCAAACATAGTTTTATATGTAAATTTTCCGGAAATGTTTTTATTTAAAACCCTGAAGGTCATTCCAACTGCAAAAGATATATTCCATTGTTACTGTTAATGTTTTTAAAAGATTAGAGTTAAAAATATTGTCTGTCCAAGTTAGTTGTGTGGGAAAACGTCACAAACTGGAACAAGTTCATTTACAACAAAGGGGTATACATGCAGAACGGGTGGAAAACTTGGTAATTCTAATTACATGACTTTTTTTAGATAGGTTGAATAGTTGTTACTATTTGAAAAATCCTTTATATAAATTTTGATATAATATAAAAAATAAATTTTCTTTTTCTAAGCTGATGCTTACCCATCAACTTAACAACAAATAAATTTTCTTTTTCTAAGGTGATGCTTACCCATCAACTTAACAACAAACGTTCCTTTTTTACATAATAGACCAGTCTAGATAAGGCATGCGCAGTATGAACCCACACAACTAACTTGGACAGAGAGTACTTTTAACACGTGTTACTATTTTTACAGAACATTACCCCTGAAAGAGGTTTGTAGAAGATTAAGTTAAAAAATAGGAAAAGATGTAACTAATAATTTTCGTGTTTGTAGCAACCAAGGACGTCCTTGTTAGCAGCCATTTCAAATCTTCTGACTTTATTTTAAATGCTAAGCCAAAATACATTTTCGTTAATTTTATTTTACATAAGTGATATTTGATAATCAGATCTGATTAAAACCTGATTAATACTTTAAAATATGGTTTCAATAATTCTATAAAATGTCGTTTGAAACAAAAATGTGATCCCATCTTTAACACACGTTACTATTTATCATCTCTAAATACGACTTATACATGGAATATGCCCTCGAGTCTTCTTCAGTTAGACAGACTATAATGGATTTTTATGACAGTTATTATTTACGCCATTAAATACTATATTCTTCCCTCTTTTGTTTAAAAATTCATTGTTTTTTTAAGGTAGATATTGTATATTTAACCATACATGTACTGTACGTTTGGATTAAGATAAAGCGATCTTTTTGTTCTTATTTACGATATATATCACTTGCCAAAAATTTAATTTGATTTCTTTATAATATATTTATTTTCAAGTGTACTTATACGATATCACTTGCCAAAAATTTAATTTGATTTCTTTATAATATATTTATTTTCAAGTGTACTGTAACTGATGTTATTTCGTTCTATAGTAGTGTATAATATTGTGATTAAATATACTAATATATAGTACTGGCTAAACATTTTATACTGTTTTTATGAACAAGGTTTCACAATGTTTGAATATAGACGAAATTCATTAACATTATCCGCAATTAAAGGATGCGAAACTTAAACTAAAGTCATTAATGCAGGTCATAAAGCCAGGAACAGTTCAAATTGCGTTATATCAATAATTTCTGTAAAAACACGTTATATCTTTCATATCAAATAAGTAACTGAATTTTAAAAATAAATTATTGCACTTTATATTCATCATTTCTGACTTTTGGCATCGTATTGCAGCGGTTTTTCAACATTTTCATAAATGCATACCACCAACAAAATTATTCCTTGTATACTAATAAGAAATGAAGATAATATACATAGCAATAGTCGATAGTCTTTATTTCATGTATCGCCTGCCACTGGTTGAGAATCGCTGTGGTACAGTATATACTCTGAGTTGCAGCCATGCTTGCAGCCCTTCGTGGAGTATTAAAACTTTTTAATCCAAACGGAAGAATCTGACTAATAAATTTAAATGATGGTCTATTATAGTGAGATATACACAAAAACAGAATGTTCAACCTCTTAGTTTTTGACAGTACTTGAATCATCTTTAACTTACTCAGCATTCTAACTTAGGGAATCTCTCGTTCAGGGCACATACTACTCCCGAAATCTACAATTTGGGCAGACTTCGTGACATTGTCCGCAACAATTGCTGTTAAATCACTTTTGTTCTCTTTTTGTCCTGATAAATCAGTCCTTTGTAATATATCTACGACCGACCGGAGCAAAAGTTCTGTTCTTGTGGAAAGAAGGAAGTTTCGAACGAATACTGGAATTGATTACGAGAGCGGTCGATACCAATTCATTCATACTGTTTCCTTTCTTTGAAAGGAAATTATAAATTGCTATAGGATATTATTCTCTCTCCAGTTATTTATACTAAAAATGCAAAGTTTGCTTATATCATTATTGAGGGGAATGGGTGTGAACTAGAGTTGAACATCGAACATCGATGTTTTGATACCGATGTTCGATGTTTTTAACATCGATGTTTAGAGATCGATGTTTTATGATCATCGATGTTTTGGTATCGATGTTCGATGTTTTTTATATGTAATAAAATTGACGTTTGTTTAAGTAATATTACATAATATTTCATATTAAATGGAATTTTTTATAATTGGTGATAATTTTGTTTAATTTATTAGTTTTATTTTATCGAAATTCGTGAATGGGGAAATCGAACAATCCATCTGGCAATACTAATTTAGTACCTAGATTTGTCATATGCATTGTTGGTGAGATACTTTATCATCATCATTTAATTAATATTCTAAACGCTTTAGGTTTTTTTTTATTCAAAGTATTTAAATCTTTGTGTTGTGTTGTGTGCTTTCATAAGAAACACAATCCTTATATAAAAATTATAAACAACCTTTATTGTATTGGTAATTTTTCAAGTTAAACTTTCTATAAGACAAAACAGAAACAATGTGTTGAGCGCGTTATTTCTTGGGTCCTATTACATCGGCGACACACTGTCGTTAGTCTAATATAAACATCACACAATTCTTAGCTAAAGTAATAAGAAATGTACATAACTCTAGGGTTGTGTTGAGCTCAGTTCGAGCAGCTCCAATGGATGATGTCAAAATTCGAGAAAGTTCGAGTTTCCTTCCATCTAGCGGAACTTGCGAAAAGTATTTTCATACTCAAGATGAAGAATTATATTCTTCGTCTTGAGCATGAAAATGAATAAGGATTAGTAAGAAAGAATAAGGATTAATAAAACAGTTAAAGCAAATAAATTTTATTATATAATTAAATAAATTTTCATTCTTTTTCCGCCAGTCGGTGCATAGTCGCACTAAAAAGTACGAACAATATCGAACTTCATATCATCTCGAAATATCTCGAACTAAGGTATCGTTTGCCCGTCACTACATAACACTTTGTTTCTCAGTAAGTATGCCTCCAGAAATCTTGCTGTGGCAACATTTTGCTAAAAATAAAAATAATTCTGCAACCTGCATATATTGTTCAAAAAAACTGAAAACTAATGGAAATACTACGAATTTAAGATGTCATCTTGAAAGCAAGCATCCACAATTTCTTGGAGTTCAGAAAGAATTGAAGAAAGAGGATAAATGTTATCGAGACACTGACGAAGCATTATCGTCACAACCTATCCCAGCGAAACAAAGAAAAATTTCTGAAGCGTTTAGGAGCATTGAGGAATTCAAATCAGGTTCAGGGCAGAAAATAAGGTAAATCAAGCTCTTATATTTATGCCGTGTAAAGATAATGAGCCGTTCAGAATTGTGGATCGTGAAGGTTTCAACATTTCCTAAAGACAATAGCACCTTTGTACAGAATTCCTTCTCGATCAACAATTAAAAGACTAATTTCTGATAAATATAGCAATATGGTATCTATAGTCAAACAGCAACTCAAACAGAAATTTTTTTCATTGACAACTGATATATGGACAGACATCCAAAATAGGAGTTATATTAGCTTGACCGTCCACTTTATAGATGAGGAAGATAAATTATGCAATGTAGCATTGGATGTTTTTATATTGGAAGAACGGCATACTAGCGAATATCTAGCTAATAAACTAAAGCAGTTGATAAAATACTGGGAAATAGATGAAGAATATATCAATGCAGTTGTTTCTGACAATGCACAAAATATGAAAAATCAGTTGACATAGCTTTCGGTCCGAAAAAGCATGTAGCTTGTAACGCACATACTTTAAATATTATCGTTGACAGATCATTGGAACAGGCAGAAAACATTGCTGCTTTAATAAATAAAGTGAAAAGAATTGTTCGTTGGTTTAAGCATTCTGTGATTGCCAGCGATGAGTTGAGGAAAGTAACAGAAAAAAAAATTACTTCAATCTGTTCCAACAAGATGGAATTCCGTTTATCACATGCTGGAACGATTCTTAGAACTTCGTCCCTATGTGAATGAAATAACTAATAAATATACCAGCGCACCTCCAATGCTGACAGCAACAGAGATTGAGGATTTTGGTGAAGTGTGTCAAGTGCTTCAGCCTCTCGAAAAGGCTACCAATGAAATCTGTGGAGAAGAATATCTTACCGGAAGTTTGGCAATTCCTATAACAGCTATAGTTAAGAAGAAATTAGAAAACTTAAAACCCAAGAAAGACAAAGGGAAAGAACTTTTGAACAAAGTTGTAATGAACTTCACAGAAAAATTCAAAGATTTGGAACTGGTATCACTCCTAATAATTTCGACTATTCTAGATCCTCGTTTCAAAAACACCTATTTTGACAACAAAATAGCTTATTCTAAAAGCGTAAAATATATCGACAATTTATTAAGAAAGAAAGAAAAACAGAAGAATTAGACAAATCTGAGTCTTCTGGATCTGATACCGATAGTCAAGTTAAGTGACAAATTTTCACTTTCATATTTATTTTTATTTTTTTGCATTTTTCAAGATAATCTAATTTTAAAATCTTATTTTAGATAATTCTTTTGGACTGTTCGTTGAGCATAACAAAGAAATTCAGAGGAACTGGAGGAGGCGTGAAGAAATCACAACTAGTTCCAATAGTGATCTACATCCTGAACTAACTCTCTACTTAGGTAATTAGTCGGCAGCTTAAGAAAGGTAGAGAAAAGTATAGTAATACACATTTTGTTTTATTTATTTTGATTATTTTAGGAGCTCCAGCTGAAAAAATAGAGCAGAAGCCTATATTATTTTGGAAGCAAATGGGAGAAACAACATATCCACAATTATCGAAAGTGGTTAAAAGACATTTAACTACGATTGCAACACTGTTCCTTCAGAAAGATTATTCAGTATAGCTGGTCAAATATTAACCGACAGAAGAAGTCTTTTGGGGGTGCAATAGTTACGAAAAATAATCTTTTTGCAGTCATTAAAAAAAATATTGGCTGTAGATGTAAATTAAAATAGTTACAATTTAGTTCAAATTGCAACACTGTTCCTTCAGAAAGATTATTCAGTAAAGCTGGTCAAATATTAACCGACAGAAGAAGTCTTTTGTGGGTGCAATAGTTACGAAAAATAATCTTTTCGCAGTCATTAAAAAAAATATTGGCTGTAGATGTAAATTAAAATAGTTACAATTTAGTTCAAAGATTTATTATAAAAATAATTTCAATATAAATAAAATAATTTTTGATATAAGCATGATTTTATTGTTTTCTGCTCGTAATAAAGATTTTGCAGTACTCAAAACATATAAATTAAGATTAATAAAAAGAACACACAAAAAAAGTGTTTTCTAACATCGATGTTTTTGGGACCGATGTTATACTCAAAACATATAAATTAAGATTAATATAAAGAACACACAAAAAAAGTTTTCTAACATCGATGTTTTTGGGACCGATGTTTCTAACATCGATGTTGTCTTTCGATGGTTTTATCGATGTTAAAAATCGATGTTTTTCTACAAAATTAATACTTTCTATCGATTATACTGAACCATACACAGCATAATAATACATAAAATAATTATATAAAAGATAAAACAATAGATAAATGAAAATATGGCGGTTAAACGTAGAATCGTAAAAAATGTTTTTATGAAGGAACTTAAAATGATAATTATTAGAATTATTTATTATCCAGAATCGTTAGAAGTATTGTTTACTAACAATATGATATTGAGTCAATATTTACAAAATAAATTATTAAACTATGATAATATAAATAACCTTAATACGGGACGATATTGAATAAATGAATGATGAGGGGATCTCCCGGATCCCTACAATATGTTTTCATGAAATTCTTATAACTTCATTCCTTATATACATATACATATATAAGAAACCCTCGATTTATGAAGTCACGAATTACGTAGTTTCAAAATTACGAAATATTTATCTTAATAGATTTTGTTACTGTTACACTCGGTTTACATCAGTGGTTCCCAACCTTTTTCTGGCCATGCCCCACCTATGCATTTCTAAAATCCTAGTGCCCCCTGTGACATAACTTTTTATTCAAAAAGTGAACTCCTTTTCACATGGAAGAACCCTAAAAGGCCATTAACTTGGTCTAAACAAGTTTCCAAAGAACCTGGCATCCATGAATAAGAAAAACTACTGAAATACTGAGGAACAGATCACTAAGAAATTGTTTAAAAATAATAATGGTATGAAGTGATATGACAAAACAGCAAATAAAGTTTGAAAATCTCCGTATACATTCTGATTTTAATTTTAAAAATTTATATATCACAATATATACTTATATACTGTATATGAGGTCTCTAGAAGCATAAGAAATCCAAAAAATTCACTCTTAATAACTTTTTTTCGAATTGCCTCCTCTGTGAGGCGTGCGCCCCATGTTGGGAACCACGGATTTAAATGAATGTCTATGCATTTCTGGAAGCTTTTGTAAATAGAGAAAAGAAACTACCTGACTGTATCTCTGTCTCCAATAAGAAATATGTGGAAACTTTCAGATATTCTACCTCAATTTACGAATTTTTGAATTACCAACTAATATCGCAGAACTTACCTCCGATGTAAATCGAGGATTACCTAAAATATTATATCTTCAATCAGAAGTAACATCAACATTAAAATCAATTGATAAATTAATTAAATCACACATACTTGTAACAACAACTTCATTATAGTTATATATTCATCTAAATTACAATTATGGGTAGAGAAAGTTTAATCAGAAGTAACATCAACATTAAAATCAGTTGATAAATTAATTAAATCACACATACTTTTAACAACAACTTCATTATAGTTATATATTCATCTAAATTACAATTATGGGTAGAGAAAGTTTATAAGGTGCAATCAAATTACTAATATAAAATATATTTCAACATTTTATTAAATAGAATAATTTAAATTTTTAAATAATAATTATTATATT
>AYEL01063020.1:0-44140 GCA_000484575.1 Olivierus martensii
TAATTAATATTATTATTAATACAATAATAATTAATTTTAATTATTGTGATAAATTTGATTATATTCTTTTAAGTAAACTGTAATCAAATATATCAATCATATTAATTAAAATAAAACTCTCCTTCATAGTGTTACAATTAATAAAACAATTGATTTTCTTATTACTTTATTTATTTAAGTACATACTCTAACTCAGCGTTTTTTAAATGCTTTTTAACTGCAACCTACTGCATGAATTGCATTTTATACTGTTGTTTTTGTATTGTTTTGATAATAATTCAATTCACGTTCATTGCTTTGATTTAATACACGTGGTACACGTATAATAAATCAAAACAACTGAGTAGTGTAATTATTGTTCATCTATTCGTTTTTGAACCATTACTACATATTTGTTATGAATGATATATCAGGGGTGGCCAAACTTCACGTCATTACGAGCCACATAGGAGAATCTCAAATACTCGAGAGCCGCATTTTCTTTCTGAATCAATGAGAACATCATCAGTTTTTCGGGTAATCTTAATAATGATTTCAAAAATTATTTATTTTAGATTCATTTATTTCGTATAGATGCCTTCTAATTTTTACAATAGATCAAAAAATAATATATCTGCAATTTGCTTCATATTTACTATTGAATTTCCTGGTATGGAGCCACATTGAGGTACCAAAGAGCTTCATGTGGTTCGCGTGCCGCAATTTGGCCACTCCTGATATATAATTAAGTGTAAAGAAAAATGAACCGCTTTCAGAAAAGTTTTCTTTCATAAGCTGTATTTTTCCCTCTTTGTATTTTTTCTGTTTTTTTGTGACCCATTTTTATTTCTTTCATGATTTACAGTTTAAAAAAGCCTCCTCTAACAATATTGTTATCGCAAAAGAGGATGATATCAAACTAATATTTCGTTGTATTTTTTCTGTTTTTTGTGACCCATTTTTATTTCTTTCATGATTTACAGTTTGAAAAAGCCTCCTCTAACAATATTGTTATCGCAAAAGAGGATGATATCAAACTAATATTTAATCAGAATAATAATAATTATTATTATTGTTATTAAAAGTATATTATTATTACTTTGTTGTCATCTGCCTAATGAAATCATTCATATTATTTATTATTTCGATGAATGTATACCTAATTCAACATCGTATCATGTTTAAGTCATTGATATCGATAACAATATGATTATCATTCATAGAAAAACAGTTTATAATACTCACACATAACACAGTAATCAATTTACAAACAAAAATTTAACTATTTTTCATCACAATTATTTGTTAGTCGATATTTTATGAATATCTTTGGATTATTTTGCACTACATTCTAAGCTTTAAATTCTATATAATTCATGTTCAAAAGAAATAAAATAGGTTACACATGGATATATTTAATGTACATTAAAAAAATATATAGAAGTATGGATTAATAGCTTAATAATAACTATAATATACGCAATAATCATATAGTAATAGTTGAAAATTGCTTACAAGCGATAATAAATAATTACAACCATGCAATGGAATTAAATATCAAGATATAAGTTTTTATTGCATAATTGTGTTTATTTATGCCTGTAAGTTTCATGCATGAACTTACAAGCATAAATAAACACAACTATGCGTACTGTATTCCACAATACTTGACACTTACAGGCATAAACAAACACAACTATAAATTAATAAACTTATTATGATTTTTGATTGTACAATGAATGAATTTCGCAATTATTGTTTTGATAAAGCAATGTACTGTATAGTATATGTATATATGATCCACTCTGGGCATCTATTAAAAGTTTTGCTGTTTTTATTACATGCTACTGAATTTTTTAATAGTATTCAATGGGTTATTTATGTGACAATGGATTGGTGTTTTTTTAGTGATACTAACTACAATTAATTCACTAATAAAATCCAATGTTTAATGATAATTAAGCATTCGATAACGATAGTTATACTATTGGATAATTAGTAGTTTTGATTTATAGTTATACACTGGATTATTGGTTAATAAAAATTAAATTCAATTTAATAATTACTCGAACATTATATATATATATATATATAATTCACTATTTTAAGGCTGTTTAGTGACTCTGTTTTGAATTTTGACACTATACAACTTTCATTATTAATCTGAAACTTTACCTAATAACAAAATTGTAACTCTCGATTATTGAATAAAAGTTAAATTCCACTTTTGCATAATTTATATCGCATAAATCATCATCGCAATGTTATTATTTATAAAAAAAAAGAAAAAAAAACCTTTTTTCCTGTTTTAAGTGAATCATCCTGTTCAAATTCTATATATAATTTCATTAATCATTGAAAGTTGCTTTTTCCTGCAATTTTAAAATGCAAGCTACGTATTACATTCCTATTTTCTTTTGTAATTTTATTGGCAAGAAGTTCCCGCTGATAGGAATCTTTTTTATATATATATTGAATTTCCTTACTCTCGATTAATTTTTTTTTTTTTTTTTTTTTCTGCGTTTCCGGAGGAAGAGAATTAGAGGGCCTTTTATTTTTTTTTTTTTTTTTTTTTATTACTATTATTCCTTTCGACATTTCCACGTTACTCATATTTTACGAACTCGATCGAGCTTTAAATAATTATATTTTTATGCGAATTAATATATTTAAAGTATCAGTCACAGCACGAAAAATTTATGTTTAACATTATATGATTGCACCGAATAATGATGTATGTAAAAAAATGTGCTATCGATAAAACAGAATTATTTATATTGCAGATTTTTTGCGTACCTAAATTCTGACTAATTTTCTTCTATCAGAATCCGATCAGCAGATGCCAATTCGTGTGAAACAAAAATATTTATCTGTTAAATCAGATACGGATTAAAGGACTGTTTGCATTTCAATCCTTTTGTTCAGACGGATTTTTCCAAAATATGATGTAAATATTCTGACAGGAATGTAAATATAAATTTTCCTATTCATGCTTACTTTCGATAAATAAATATTTATCATTGTTTAAGGTAACAGAGCAATAAATTTATTTAAATTATCAATAAATGGAATCAGATCTGTATCGGTATGACAAATAAGGTATTTAGGTGTTGGACAATTGCTGTGAATGTCATTTGATAACAATATAAGTCTATATATAATATAGAACTGTTTCCACATCGTCAGATCTTCTAAGTTAGCCATGAGTGTCTAATTATTTGGATTTCTTCTTATTAAATGCTGATAATGCACAGATAGTTTATCAGAATTGATGCATTATCAGCATATCTTTATTCATTTTTAGCTTTTTCGTGCTAATATAAGTGACATCACGCAAAAAAAAAGCTTCATTCTAATTTCTGAAAGTGTGTGCAATCGCCTACGTAATATTTATAATAAATTATTTATCACTTTCTAACATTTAACTCACAATATATTTTGAATTATTATCTCTGATATTATTACGATGCATAGAATTATTTTTGTTTGTGATGTACCCTCTAAACAAATGACAGTTTTCATGCTAAGCATGGCAGTTTTAAAACATTTTTAAGCATATATCACCCTTTATAACATGACGCACATTTACTACAATTAAATAATTTTTTCTTATGAATTCATTGATAGTATAGATCGATGTTTAATCAATTTTAATTTATAACACACACTGATCGAGTGCAATCACGCTGTGTGCAACGTAAGCATATATTAATAAAAAGAATTCTTTTCATCGTTTGCACAATCATTAACCAAACGCATGTTGGCTAAAAGATATAAAACTGCGCAGAAAATAATTGCATAAGTAGGCAAACAGTTAGGTATAAATTTCGCATGTGACAAATGAATCGTCATCAGTAGTCTGTTTAGCATCCGATAGAGTAATATATCATATTTTGGCTAGAGGGCGTTGGGTCCTCGCTTTGGTTAAGGAGAGGGTTGCTTGGTGACTGGGGATGGTTGCTGTTATCGGAACGATTGTTATCTAGGCCGCGTGACGTCGCCTTTATGACGAATCCAGATATGGCGGGGGTATATAATCTGCGGTGTGACGCCTGCAACCTCATAACGGAGTGAGTAATGAGGCCGAAGACAGTGACAGATCCGGGGAATACTAACCTGTCTTTCGCCGGCTGTGGCCATCTCGGAATCTATCATGTGGGGGTGGCCACCTGCTTCAGAATTAATGCTCCTTATGTGTTTAATCGTATGGCGGCTGGAGCTTCTGTCGGAGCATTAGTAGCTTCAGCCATGTTGTGCGACGTACCTTTAGGTAAGCACTCTATAATTTTTTATATACAGTGTAATTTATAGCAATCTAAATTACATAATTTAAAGCGGCACCTGATAATTACTTTTCCTTATTTTTTTATAATTTTACTTTCATTCGTTAACTGTATTTTTAACTATGAAAATACATGCGGTTAAAACTTTATATATTTTACTTACAGAATTAAATGAATTAATCTAAAATAAATAAAGATAATTACTGATAATCACAATTTAATCATAGCGTGATTAAATATTTAAGATTCTAACTTTAACGTCGCCATATCTTTTGCAACCGCGAAAGATCCTCTCAAATAATTATATACAGTATGTGTATATAAACATATCTTATGTTGAAAAAAACTTCAATACGCTGTTATCAGCAGATCCATATGTTTTTAATAATTTTTAAATAAAAAAAATAGACTTTGATCACCTGATTAACCATCTAAACACTTTAAGAGAAGTTATATTTATTTTTAAAAAATATATATATATATTTTTATATTTATTAATGACTAGATTTATTTAATCAGCAGAAAACTAGAATTGTTTTGTTGTAAACATTATAAAAAATTATCTTGTTGAAAACACTCATCATAGTGTTCCAGTTACGAATAAATTAAACGTAAATAACCTAATTATTCGTTGATAAATATAATAGTAATCCGTTTTTTCCCCTTCTACTTTAGTTGGCAATCCGGTGAGTAGAAAGCATAACATTGTTTTCTGAATAGAGGAGTAAGCAAAAGGGAAAGGGGAAAGAAAGATATTAGGTCAGTAGGGACACGGTGGAACCAGTCACGCTTCAAAATCGACAGCAGTAAAGGGTAATAAAAGGAAAAAAAAAAAAGCTTATAGGAAAGTACAAGAAAATCGGTGGAGCGGGAGAAAGCGGACGGAGAAGGTTAATAACCTTTAGAATCTGATTAAGCTAGAAAGGACCAGATAAGACCACGCCATTATCCCAGGTCGACGTCCCGCGATTGTTAATCAAAGTAAATGCTGAATAAGCGATTTTGCATGTTTTTTCAGATGTATGCACTCGCGGACTGATCAAGGCCGCCCTAGAAGCCGGACGCAAGACATTAGGACCTTTCCACCCTGGATTCAATATCATGGAAATCATTAGAACAGGCATGGATGAGGTGCTACCCGAAGACGCACATATAAGATGCAATGGTCGACTCTTCGTATCTGTCACTCGTTCCTCTGACGGCAGAAATGTGTTGCTATCCCAATTCGAAAGCAAGCAAGACCTGCTTCAAGTAAGTGCAAGAAATCTTATTACGAATGGGCTTTAAAACTTGACTAAAACTCGTGAAGCTTATTCATAAAAATTATTCTTTTCTTCCTTCTATTTAATGTTTTTATTTATTAAATGCTACCCTCTAATTTTGCAAATAATAATTATAGATACCTATAATCTTATCAAACTAGTCAAATATTTATAGATAAAATGTAAGAAACTTTTTTTTCTCAAACTGTGAAGCACGATCCCCAATAAAGCGCAAAGTCGTGAAAAGTTTTATAGATAATTTTAAAAAAAGTGATGATATTTAAGTTTTTATTCGTTCAATATATAAATTGAAAAAAATAGAATAAATTTGTTTTTATGTATCATTCAGTATCACATCGTATCAAATATTATTTCTGACAATTTTTTTTTTTTTTTTTCCTGATAAGGAGGTCAAAAATATCTAAATTTGTCAGCTGCATCTCAGCAACAGAATTTGCAGAAACGTTACCTTACGGTTACGTCTGAACTAACCAATGCAAACTAATATATAGTTCCATATCATTTTACATTTTATATTCTGTTAGAGTAACTGTGCTACATTCTGATCGTTGGTGTTCATTGATAAATTGTAGCCTCTGAACCTTATCCTAAAAAAAAACCATTTTTATTTCGTGATACCCAAGCCGATTTACCGCATGTTGCGTGTTAAACTACTTTTATTTGAATTACTGTTTTCTGGCATTAATATCATAATCTAAAGTTTAAGTAAATGCAAAACAGTTTTCTTTTGAAATATTTAACACGCAACCCTTTCTGAATTTTTCTGTGACAGATATATTTGCTCTAACTGGTTTTCCTCATTCGATGGTTATAAGCGGTTGCACATTATAATTTCTTTACATTCTCAATAGCACGCATATCGAAACAGTTTCCTATATAGCAAAATCAATTTCGAAATGCAGTTTTAACATATATATAAAGGATTTATCCTCATAACGAATAGAAGAGTACATATTAAACGATCGATAGATTTTATTTTTGATAGAACTTTGTCTTTTGCAAAGTAGTAGAAAATTGTTGATTAGAAAAGTTATCAGTTTAAATAAATAACAAGCACTTATTATCAGGAAACAGTTTTTTATTTGCATAAATAAAAAAAAAACTGTTTCTTGCTAATAGTGCTTGTTATTTGTATGATATTCTACGAAAGCAGCTAGATTTATGATTTCGTTATCAGTTTTATTTTAATAAACGGAATAAAAGTAAAATTAATTGATTATTTATAACCTCTATAATTAATATCGATAAAATATGATAATCATAATCGATATTAAATTATAGAGGTTATAAAAAAAAAATCAATTAATTTTATTTTTATTTAGTTTATCAAAGTAAACTGATAACTTCTTCAATCGACGATTTTCTAACTTTTGTTCTTTAGAAAATCACCTAATTTTTCCCATTTAATAGTTTCATACAATGGGGGGAAAATATATTATTATACATAATCTTGAGCACTTTATATTATAACATCTGCTATATAAACAGTAGATATTATAATAATATAATTGCATATAGAAACTAACCAATGCAACAAGTTATTATGTGTAGTTCTACTTATAACTATTTTAATTACTGTTGTTAAATTAAAAATTACTGCTATGCTCTTAGTATTATTCAATTATTATATAACATTTATTTTATTTAATGTGAAAATATTGTATTTTTAATTAAAAAAAAATATATAGAAAAATATTTTATATACAAAACAAAAACTTTTCCTTTATTTCGAGCAATCCTAGCGTGTAGTGCATGCCTGTCTGCTTTATTGCACAACTAAATATTTATTAAAACATTTTTGATTTTTGTTGAACACACTTTTACCTTAAACTTGTTTACAGTTTCACAAAAAATAATTTAATGGACACGTTTTAACATACTACGTCATAAATAACGTGTTTATGTATATCATTAATAATGTAGATCAAAAAGATATGATATGTAGTGCTTAATATATCATAAAAATTAAAAAAAAAAAAATTATAAAAATGCAGCGCACGTTAGGAGCGGTCTGCAATACCTGCAGACCGGTTGTCATTTAAAATAATCTAATTTTTACTTTTAGAAATCTTTGGAACAGCTAGTGAAATTTAGGAGCGGTCTGCAATACCTGCAGACCAAGTTGTCATTTAAAATAATCTAATTTTTACTTTTAGAAATCTTTGGAACAGCTAGTGAAATTCTATATCTATAGAATAAAATTACATAAGAAACAATAGTTTCAAAAATAACTTGAAAAGTCGGTCAGATTGCCCTCATATCTATAGATAAACTTTACCGGATGATATTTCAATAAATAATAATAAAAAAGATGCAATTACATCTCGAAAACGAGCAAAAATTATTCAAAATTAAAATATTTAATAATTTTATTTTGGATAATTTGTTCACTTTTTATTAACATTATTCTTGTTCATCTGTAATTTTATTCCAAAGTACGTTAAAATTTCGGAAATTCTATTTGAATACGGTTGTTCTTTGGAAATATTAAACTCTCCTCATGTTACTATAGAATACAGTTATGAAATTTATTTAAGTAAGTGAGTATTTTGCGAAACAGCAATTCGTAATTCATCCCGCTACGATATTATTTTTTCACAATGCGAAATTGGAGATAGAATCATTAATAATCCTAATTTATCAAAAATATTTTCCAGGAATTCTAGATTGGACCTAATCATGTTGTTTCTAAAGGATACTAAGCTTGAGTTAGATGTAGTTTGAGATAGACAGTCATGATGTCGATTATAATTATTTTATAATCAAATAAGTCTATTTTTGGCCCTAATCATGTTGTTTCTTAAGGATACTAAGCTTGAGTTAGATGTAGCTTGAGATAGACAGTCATGATGTCGATTATAATTATTTTATAATCAAATAAGTCTATTTTTATGAATGCAGTTATAATTATATATGCAGTATATATATATATATATTATATACAACACGCAACAATTTACCTAAGGCATCAATTGTCCAGATATAACTTTGGATATGTCCGAATTCTAATCCGAATATAAATGCTCCAAATTTTTTTTTACAAATAATAAGCAATTACATATTTAAACAAGTTGTTTGTAGTTATACATCACTTCCCATTTTTACTATATACAGAAAATTATTATTAATATCACCCAAATTTCGAAACATATGTACTGTTACTGACGCTTAAATCCAACTTGCTCGATTGACTGGTTTATGTGGTACGTCAAATTATTATTATTTTAAAAATAAATGGAAATAATGACACAATTTCCGCATTCCTAGCGTATAATTGCAGTTATCTCTGTGTTACAAATGTAATATCGGCCGATAAATTAGTAATAATGTAGATTCATAAGTAGAGGTTGAGCGATAATTATGCTATAAACTTACCGTCTAAAATAAAAAGTATATGTATCTTATTTACGAACAGATATGTCGTTATCTATTGTAAATGAGTTATGCAAATATTCTAAATCAGGTGATATTTGCTAATCAGGTGACTGATGATGATATTCATCACCTGTGAGCAAATAATACAAGTCATTCAAACAAGCAGGTTTTACATTAAATTAATGTCTGACGTTCTTCTCCGTTTTAATTAAATTGTTCGAGTTTCATAATTTTGTGCTGTAGTAATAATCAAGATTTATAAAAACAGATTTATCTTGCGTAAATAAATTTACATAGAAATAAATTCCGAGCTTGCATTGTTAGATAATAATTATCGCTATAATCGATAATTTTAATATCATTTTTGGGTCAATAATTTCCTGTTAATAACAGATATTAATTTATCTGTTCGACGTTCATTCTTAAAAAATAAGTTTCAAAAATATCGCTCTGCATAGCTAACGTTTAAATTCGGAAACTATTATATTAAATTACAATATTTACATTTTTTTTTTCTTCTTTTTAATATAGGTTTTTATAAAAACCTGCAACACAACTTTCGCTACATATTATTAAATTACAATATTTACATTTTTTTCTTTTTTTCTTCTTTTTAATATAGGTTTTTATAAAAACCTGCAACACAACTTTCGCTACATTCTTATAAATAATAAATTCTATTCTCGAGTCGTGAAAATAGGTCGGATTCACAAAGAATTTTTCACAATTGTGCAGTAACTGAATTTTTAAAGAAGCAGTTTTATGCTTTGTTGACAAATATTTCTGTGAATGTAGAGATGCAATCCAAAATTAAATTTCCGTATATATAATAAAAAAACGTACAAATACATGAGAAGTTTAAGATGAAACTGGCTGTTAGAAATCATATGGATGACTTTTCAAACTGTTTCAGAAGTTGATGGAACATTAATGAGGACGTGCTTGACAAATCAGAACAATATGTATAAAATATTATATTAAACATATTTTTATATTTTTTTAGTAAGAAAAGAAGTGCTTATAAGAAAAGAGCTATCGCAAAAGTGGATAATGTTTAGATTCTGCTTCAGGTCAAATAGCAGATTACTTGCTGGTTGTAGACGTATATAAACTACTAATTGTGTTTACCAGAAAATTTTGCTTTCTAGAGATTCGGGAATTCCCAAATTAATAATCAATTTATTTTCCGAGATTCCCTTTCGAAAATTCTCGAGAAACTTGAGATTCTGAAAAAATGTTTAGTTAAAAAATACCTATTTTTTAGTAAGGATAAAAATAAAATGAGGAAGAAAATGAAAAAATGAAAACAAATAATGTTTAGTTGCTTTATATTTGTTTTCTTTTATTTAATATTTTAATCTTGAGATTCTGAAAAAATGTTTAGTTAAAAAATACCTATTTTTTAATAAGGATAAAAATAAAATGAGGCAGAAAAGATCATGTAAAATGAAAACAAATAATGTTTAGTTGCTTTATATTTGTTTTCTTTTATTTAATATTTTAATTATATTAAAAAAATAAATCACGTTTCAATAATGTTGAAAAAATAATCGTATTTGTTTTACAATTATTGAGTTTTTATTAAAAATAGCTTTTCCATACACAAAGTCTATTCTTTATCTGCTAAACGGGTCCTGTGTTTGGATACAAAAATTCCAGAAATAGAATTTTTGTGCCCAAACTTATATAAACGTGTACGAGTTTTTTAGCTTATACGACTGTTCATTTTTTACAGGTACAGTACATCTCTTACAAAAAGTTTTACAACCCTCTTATTTTGGCTATGTAATTTCCTAAGAGAGCTCTATAGTCGTTGGGTTATTGAATGAAGATGGGAGTTTTAGGGAATCATTGAGGGCTAGTTGTTGACTCATATCCTCTGATACACTATATCAGATCACACTACACTATATCCTCTATTTACCATAGACGTCATTAGACGTAATTGTTTCTCTGGCGAATCGCTGAATGGGATAAAAACCAGATATTTGTTTTAGCTTTGCTATGTAAACGTCATAACAAATCTGCCTACAGCTTAATGTGACGGGTCTACAATAATAGAAATCTTTAAAATTGCAATAAAATGAATGATTTTTGTGCACTTGATTGATCTATGTATTATTTCAGGTTTATATGGCTGTTTTAAATATTACTTTTGGTTAGTTTTAGATAATTTTCTTTTTGAGATATGAAGTTAGTAAATGTGATGGAGATAAACCATGTATGTATACATGTATCGCCATGAAATTTTTAGTATACAAATTCGTAGAAATTTTTTTAATTCTCCAGATTTATAAGAATTTTTCTCGAAAATCGGGAATGAAATTTTCTTGTAAATCTCGAGCACAGTCACTAATATACACATGCGTCTTTCGGAATACAATATAGAAATCCACTAACATGGATCTTTGGATTTAAAATTCATGTTAGCAGATGTACATTAATTAAAAAAGTCTGCTATATAGGTGACACCGCGCAGCCGCGTGCGACGCGACATGTCTTTCACCAGCAGGTAGTCTACCATTTTGCCCTGCTTCATATTAAGACTATGACTTAATCTTAAATAAACGTTTAAATAATAAGAAGGGAGAAACTAATCTCTTCCATTTATTTAAGCCACGATGAGCTTATGTCGATGTGATATCATCGTTGGGATCCTGTAATCAATTCTTTAACCGTTATACCAACAAGGATCTAGCATATCTTGATCCCTAAGATCGATCCCATAATTTTTATCCCAAACTTTAATAATATTCCAACATTAAACATTTCCATTTAATATAGTATAAGGATACTTCACACCCACGTTAAAAAAATACAAATATTTTTGAAATAAATCCAACATGGCTTATCTTTGGAGGACAATTTTCATCTACGGTATTCGTGTTACTCATTATGTCATAGGAAGATCTTTACAAAGTTTATGTATCCTGAATCAATGAGTGTAGGAATAGATAAGGAATAAACTAATTTAAAGGTATTCACTTTTATATATATATATACAATATATACTGTATTTAAATATATAAATAATGAACCTCGTATAAGATTTTGTCAACATAAGATCTTTAAAAAAAATCAAGCATCTATTCAATTTTATAATATAGCAGCTTTCAATGTGAAGCAAAATTAGGCAGCAATGGTGGGATTTGTAACTGCTCTGCGAGTTAGTAAACAACTAGATAAAAGTGAGAAGACGACTCATATAATAAAATTTAACATAAATTTAATTTATTAATTCGCAAAAATTTTGCTTATAAAATTAATTGAAACATATATCGCAACATTTTCTGCTAATGACTGCTTCGAGCTATATGTGCTAATATCTCGAAAGAAATATTTCTTAGCAGAAATATATTTCTATAAATAATCGTTTACTGCCGTCTGAAAGCGGTAATCATTTGTTTTTTTCAGGCTCTAATCTGCAGCTGTTTCATACCTTTCTACTGTGGAACGGATAAACCCAAGTTCCATGATGTGGTAAGCCAAAAAAAAATATTTTTAGCGTACTTTTAATGTGCAGTTGAATATTGTTCCAGCCTGCAAAAAGGAGAAATTAAAGATAAAAAGAATACTATATACTATAAATACTATACTATACTATAAAGAGAAACTAAAGATAAATTTTGTTATAAAATGCATTGCAGGTCTATACTGATGGCGGCTTGAGTGACAATCAACCTGTAATCGACGATCATACAGTAACAGTGGCGCCCTTTTTTGGAGAGAGTGATATCTGTCCTCAGGACCCTTCCTGCAATTGGATGCAAATCAGTTTGGGGAATACTAGCATTGCTGTAAGTTGCACACTTTTCATCTGAGTGTTTTAAGCACATTCCTATTTTTATTTATATCCGCAGGTAACTCCTGGTAATTTGTATCGAATCATACGAATTCTCTTCCCGGGCGGTGCAGAAATGCTAAGTCAATTGTGCCGGCAGGGCTTTGATGATGCCTTCAGATTTCTGCGCAAAAATAGTGAGTAGATAATCTGTACAATATATTCTTATAATTCTGTCCTAATTGATTTATTCCCTCTTTTTAGACTTTCCCACTTCATCTAGGTATCTGGCAGTACAGACTCGCCTTAGCTTTGGTCATCCCGCACCAGAAATTGGAGATCTGAAAAAGAAGAAAAAAGATGAAATACGTTCTGAGTTCCGGTTCGCTGATGTCCATATGCCAGAAGAAGTACAAAAAGGTAAAGAATAAAGAACCATTCAAATTGATGGCTTAGATTATTTTTTTCTATGTAGTTTAACGTCGCTATTCACCCTGTGGGTACTAAACGATGGGGCATTATAGAGCCATTGTTGAGTACCTAAATCCCTGATAGGGCCAGCCGTCAGATGGAGGATGGCGTTCAACGAGCCGGGACTGGACACCTCCTGAAAAAACTGGAAGTGTAAATTCAAGAATTGAACGCGATCCTCCAGGAGGAACAACAGCACACTTCCTCCCATCCTTCAGAATGACTGCTTAGGTTATATTAGTTTTAGTTAGGTATGAAATCAAACATAGACTGTTTTTTGGCAAAAATCGCTCCAGAGCCTACAGGCTGGTTATTATCCCTGATAGTGTCACCTGGAGATTGAAGAATAAAGTTCAGTAGGCCGGTTTCGATCCTTCTTGAAAAACTGGAGGGATGAGAGCCAGAATTAAACACAGGACTACTAATATAACACGCTTTCTTTGTTGGCAGTTATTCGAGAAGAAATCCTTGTCCATACGAAATCGGGCTTTCTTGCTCGAATCCTACAGTATAAATTAGGGAAGATATTTGTTCTACCATATCTCGTCTCCTTCGATCTGCTGAGATATTATATTGCCAAGTAAGCACGTCTTTTCCTTGCTTTTCAATGTATTGATAGTATGCTAAGAGTTGTTATTTCTTTCAGAATATGTCGACATTATCCAGCTGTCAGAAATCAAATTCTGAAAAGTTTCCAAAATCTGATGCTTCTCCTGACTCAAGTGGCAGAAAAACTCAAACCTCATCGGCACTATTACAAGTAAGTGATGATTCAAAAACTATTTCTCAACATCTTTTTCAAAGCCTGAAGCTTTACCGTCTTGTTTTTAGGTTATCTTGTAGTTGGGCAGTGAAGGAATTTGATTTTACACCCAGTCGTGTTAATTCAACACCAGTTATGGATTCTCCTATAGGGACAGATAGTCGGGAGCGCTTAGTTGGCAACGTCAAGGTGCATTTCACCTCCGATCAACCGCTGACAGAACCAGTTGTCGAAGCTGAGATGAGTTCTACTGTTGGCTCCATTACGAACAGAGCTATCCAGGCAGCTACTACAGCTTTGGATTTGGAAAATGCCAACCACGGTCGCGAGCGAGCAGAATTACAAGATATTCTCCAGTTGACTGAGAAGAACGAAGCTTTAATGTCTTTTTGTTATCTAGATGAAAATAAAAGACTTAATTGCACTTCAATTTACGATGTAAATGACGATGATCGAATAGGACCTTCTTAGGATTATACAATGAAATTGCTGAATTTTCCTAATTTATGTATGATTGTAACTTTATAATGAAGTCTATATTTCTATATCCATATTTATAAAATAAAACGATTGAACAACTTACTTTTTTATTAACTGGATCGTATTATGTTAATGGATTTAAAGTAAGTTATTACACAATTATTCATAATTATTACTTTTCATTAAACTTTGTGAATGCATCTTAACTTTTTCGATTCACAAGTACATCTATAGTATTCTATAGTACATCTCACAATTGCAACATTTATTTACTTAGTAGGTGTTACATTTTACATTATCGTAAATCACCACATTATTATTATTTTAATTCAAGCAGATTTTTAAAAATTTTATAGTATTATTAATTTTTTAAATTAATGAATAAACTATTCTAAAGAGTATTCCTTCAGATTCATACTGACTTCTATTTAATAATCTATGTTCCATTGTTCAAATTGAGGTGTTCCTTTTAAACAAGGAACACCTCAATTTTTCACTTCCAAATTTGTTAGATAATGAAAATTGTGGCTGCTTTAACAACTCCTCACGACCGCGGTGGGATTCATTCAGAATATGAATATATATGAACAATAGCGCTGAACTCCTTGAAAAATTATGCAGAATCCAAATTTCAGCCTGTATGTGATAAAATAATTCCTTTTATGTAGCAATTACATCAATAAGTACTTTATATCAGTATTACATCTTAAGACACCATGCATAATTTTAGATTATAAAGCAGTAAGATATGTTCTCAATAACTTTGAGCAAATAGTTATATATTTAAATATATAAATTTATTTATATATTTATATGTCAAACATATAGATATAAAAAATTTAATCACCTCATTCATATGCCAAACATACTACTAATGATAACTTTTGATATACTGTAAATATGGACTTAAAAATTATATGTATTAAAGTCATAAATATGTAAGAATTCAAGTTGAAATATTTTCAAATATGAATGAGGTGATTCATCAATACTCCCGTTATTACAAACTACATCTTAATGAAATGTGCTCGTTACAGGTATAAAATACAAATGTCTACAGTTGCTGTTCAAGAAGAAGAATAGCAGGCAATTAATAATTTAAATTCAAATTTAATCTTTTTCGCATGCTTCAGAATCAGTTATATGATAACAGTTCTTTAAAATACTTCCTCACTTATCGTGTGGAATTGTTGTTCGAATATAAACTAAATCAATAACAATTCTTCAGACTTTAAGTCAAATTAAAATGTTATTAGTTCCATTAACTGGAATAACTGGTTAAGTCCATTAACTGGAATATTCTGTTGTTAGTTCCTTCCATTAACTGGAATAAATTAAGTTAAAATTCTATTATTTTATGGAGTAATAATTGTGAATTGGATCGTAGAATATCAAATATGATGTCATTTGATATGTAAAATCATTGTTGAAATAATAATTCTGAGATTTCTCACAGGATCCAAAGATATCTCCTAACTTATAGGTGCTGACAACAAAATAGTGAAGTCACATATGTTTGCAATATATGACACAGACAATTTAACAAATTGATATGATTATTCGTACACATAAAAGAGAAAATTGTGTTTTAGAAATGCCGGGATAATGAATAGCTTTGTAATAAATTTGGAACGATAATTATTGTTTTTATCTGTTTGGCTTGTTTTTAATTATTAATATTCTGTGATATTTCTGAATATAGTTAACTATTACTTATCCGATAAAATTTTCGTCGAGCTATGAGCAGAAATAAAAACGAAAAATAAATAACTCATTCGGAAGGAAAGAAAATGCTTTAAACTGCGATAAGATATATTGAAAAGCAAGATAATTCTACTATAGATATAAATCCTATCAAAAATTGGCGTGACTTTGCGATTTTGCTTCAAAAAACGAATATAAATGATAATGACAATAAACACTACCGATTTTTTGTTATCTAAGGAACATTTAGTTAGATAAATTTTATGGGTTGTAAATTAAGGAAAATATGTATATACAGCATATATATATATACCGTATAATTTAATTTACAACTTATAATTGGTACTTTGAATGAGTTTTCGGATTAATCGGCCATTTGTTTATCCAACCTAAAATCCTCATACGGGGGTTTTACGGAGAGTCTATTGTACTTATTTCAATCTTTTATCACAAAGAAATGATTTTCGCTATCATATATTATTTAATTGCAGCGAATATTTTTCATTACTAAGATAAATTATATTAGGTTTGAACGGGCTGGCCGATGCCAGACAATAGCTCCCCGGACAGAAGTAACTCTGTCCACAGATAGTATTTTTAGACCACGGACACTCTAGCCATGGACATAATACTTTTGGCCGAAGACAGAGCAAATCTGGTTATGGACAGATGTGGACTTTCAATTTTTAGGCCGGAATATTCCAATCAGAGGACAATCTCGATCAATATACATGAACAGACCACGGACAATGGCCGACAGCCATGGACAGTCTAGGCCTAGCCGACAATCATAAACTCTTCCTTCCTTGTTTCGCTTTGCCACCTGTTCAGTAGAGGTGCTTGCATGCTTGCATGGCTTGCCAGCTGTTGAATGGAAGGTACTGCATGCTTGTCCCAGCTTCGCCAGAAGTTAAAAGATCATGTATAAGGACCATGTATATATTTATAGAAATACATAGAAGCAATGCGGATGGTGGTTCGGCAAAGCCGGGACAAGCATCTAGTTCCAATACTTGCAAGGATGAAACAAAGCAAAGAAAGAAAGGACCTTTACTTATAGGGACCAGTCCATGTACTTGCAAAGCAAAGAAAAAAAGGAATGCGTTAAAATGTCATAGCTTTGTCTATATTAAACCATTATTAAATATTTAATTAAGCCTTTATATAGCTATTGGTATATGTAACAGAACAATTGTATTTCAAAGAATTTATTAACTTTTAAATTCCGACAATAATGATAATCTTTATGAAATGTTGGATATTCGTCACCATCTAATCTATTGGAGACATAAGGCGGATGGTAAAGGCTAAAACAAGATCTTCTTTGGTAGAGAACACAAGATCCATATATGGGACAATTATCTACACAGGCTAGTTTACCAGTTACTGGATAGCACAATAAATTTGAAGAAAGACATCTAACAGACGGAATATTAAACTCCCAGTAATTAAAGTAGAAACTAAAATGAAAATATTATAAGTAATAGATATATAAAATTAATTACATAATAGGATAACCATTGTCTGTCTGGGACCATCTGGCCAAGTAAAACAGGATGAGAAACAACTTAGGTTATAAATAAAGGTCCTTCTTTCTTTGCTTTGCTGCATCCTTGCAGGTAATGGAATTAGATGCTTGTCCCGGCTTTGCCGAACCGCCACCACAGATTTTCACATCAACGCAGCCTTATGGAGGGTTAACGCATTGCCTAACCTAACATCTTATAACCTAATCTACAATAACCTAAGGTGTCTTAACGTAATATACAATAACCTAACATCTTATAACCTAATTTAGTATAATGGTCTAATATACAATAACATAACCTAAGTTCTTATAATCTAACCTAAGCTGGTAATATCCTAATATACACCTCTAAGATCTTCTTATAACCTAACTTCTAATGTATTATCCTCAAAGGTATAACCTACAGTGGTCCTAATCTATAATAACCTATCCTAGCATAACCTAAGGTATAACCTAATCTACTATAGCCTAAGGTGGTAATATACAATTAACTAACATCATAATCTTCAATAACCTAACCCAAGTTCTTATAACCTAACCTAATCTTCAATAAACTAATTTAGTATAACTTAATGTTGTCCTAATATACAATTACCTAACCTATAGCCTAATCTTTGATAACCAATCCTAAGTTCTTATAACCTAAGCTATAGTATAACCTACAGTCTACAATAAAACTATCCTAGTATAACATAAGACCTTAATTTAATGCATAAAGCTTTTCTAATCAAGTAAATTAAAAAAAATTGTAAGTAATTTCTAATTAATCTTTATGATTAGCAATAACAGATCTTGTATGTCCATATTATTTTCTGAGCAAGTCTATGCCGAAGTAGCCCTACTTTATTTGGGCTGGTCCCTAGCCAGAGGACAGCTAAATTCTATTCCATGGCCAGGCCTAGACTGTCCCAGGCCAGAATCTTCTAGTACAGCACAATTCTGTCCAAGGCCAGGCCTAGACTGTCCCGAGACGAATTCTGACCAAAGCCAGTCCTATACTGTCCCGATCCAGATTCTTCTAGACCAGACGAATTCTGTCCAAGGACTATCGTTCAAACTCCAAGTATGTATGAACAAATCTAGCCATGGCCATCTTTCTACAGGGACAGAGTTCGTTCAAACTCAAAACCAGTTTACAAAATTCTGGCTTTGGAATATTGTAATATGCAAAATTCTGGCTTTGGTTAATATTAATCATCTTTTTTGTAAATGTACTACTAGATGCAGTGTTGTTGAAGGTCGATCATAAGCTAAATCAGGCACACCTTAGAGTCTAAGGTTTACAATGGTCTCATGTTTCAATAAATATATACATGTGTTTACTCTGTATAGACATATATACAAATATGCTATATTTATATTGATCTAGAATATTTGTACATATTGTATTGATATATACCTAAGATGGCCAAATTAAGACTCGTAGCTTTATTGAAGATAGCAAAGAGCCACAATGCAGCTCTTTAGTATCTTCAATGAGGCTCCATGCCATGAAAATCAATAGTTAATGTGGAGCAAATGCCTACTTAATTTAAAAAGAAATAATATAATTGTAATTTGTTTATTTATTTAAAAGTAGTATGCATCTATACGAAATAAATGCATGTGAAATATATAATAAACAATTTTTGATATCTTTAAGATTATCCGAGAAAACTGATGCGGCTCTCATTGACCCAAAAAGAAACTGATTTCGAATCTCTAGTATTTAAGATTCTCCGATATGGCTGTAGTGACATGAAGCTTGGCCGTCCCTGGCATATACAGTTTATTCTTGCTTCTATGCTTCTAATACAGTATATATATATATATATTCATTTTCGTAATTTCGTAACAGATTATTTATTTTAAAAAAATTATTTTTGATTACATACATTAATCTTATCTTTCTACTGTTTTAAAAGAAAAAAAAAAAAGATAGCTATTAATATGCAGGAGAGACATAATCCCATTATTCTCATAAAAAATGCGAGTGATTTTATGATTGGCTACTGATTTATAACAATTTATATTATTCAGAATTATATGAAGGTGGATTACAAAAGAATTGTTGAAAAATAATATTTAAGATTATTATAATTCTGACAATAGAATTGATGAAGATAATGAAAGGATTTTACTATTCAAGAACAAACAGAATAAAAATTTAAAAAAATGAACCTTGTATGTTTAACAAATACTGTATGTTATTTGTATTAATCATTAATGTTCATTTTTTAAATTTTTATTCTTGTTAAATCTCAATGAAAGTGAAAGCACAGGTGGTCTCAGAACATAGGTGGTCTTTGGGACAGGTTACACTGTATTCTTGTTAATTTTATTGGCATAATAAAACTGTGTCATTCCTTAATTATATTTAAAATATAAGCCAAAGTATATGTGAGAGCCACGAATTAGCCCCCTTGAACGGAGACAGAATCGGGGAAATTCCAAGGAAAAGAGAGATGTTGTTAAAACAAACACGAAACAAAATACGAAGAATTCGATTTCATTTCATGTTTGTTCAAGTTGTATTTCGACTGATCTGTAGACCTTTATCCCCAATGACAATAAATCGCTGAGAAAGTTTACATCAGATGTCTGTTGAATAGTCGCGAATCTGACACCTAGCTTGGTGAACGTTCCGAGAAGCAAACATCTTTGCACTCTCCCAGGGAAAAAGGTGAGAGAAAGGTCATGGGTATTTAAGAGCCTGCGCCGCTCTCGATTGGTGCTTGGTCCACTTCCATGCTTATTCTTTCGTCCACTGCCTGTTCTACTATGATGTTTGTCTGATGTCAACTCCCACTTGTTCTGTGAAGTCATCCACTGTTCTCAGCCATTATCTATTTCTATTCTTCCAGTTTATTTTTGTTTGTTCTTGAGTGAGAAGAATACAGTACAAACATCAATATTATCAACCAAATCCTCAGTGTGTTCCAGAAATTCCCATTAGTGCACCAAGGACTAGAGACTATTAATTTTATTTGGAATAAAGACTGTTTGTGTCGGCATTTGTCAACTTTCATCAGCCACCTTTTCTTTTGGAATTTATAACAGGTACATCTCTTTAATCATGAGATGAAATCTCAAAAATCTCTCTTTAAACAATAAAGGAAGTTGTTCTTGTTGAATGTAGTCTCTGTTTCTATCCATTGACCTTCATCACCCATCCTTATGCACACCTCACACTGCTCTTTAGGCCAACGCCTCTCATACTGTCCTCAGCCTGACATATATCTAAATAATTTTTAAATGAAATATTAATTCTTTATGAAATTTAAATATCTAATATAGCCCAGAAAAAGAGAAGACTGAGATCAAAGCAAGGTTAGTTCTAATATTGTAGTGAAATTTAAATGAATCAATTGATAGATTGAATATATTAAAAAAATGTTAACAAAACAGTAATAGCAAAAACAATAGACATCAATTATCTGAACTATTACAATCTAAAAAAATTTTTATATCTTCTTTTACTGTACTGATTGTTATGATAAATATTACTATTCCATGCATTCATTTCTGCATTCATGCATTCATTACTGATTATTTATGCAATAATATATAAATATGTTATATATGCATATATAACATAGAATATTCTTAATTTGTCATTGTAAAGTTAAAAATCAGATGACAACTTTAGCTACTTTATTATTTACAAACCATTTCCTAATTTAATTCTTTTTTTAATAATATCTCATACTTTAAAATACAATAGTAATAACTTTGTGTGCAATCGTTTAATTGTAGGCATAAAAATACTTTTTGTGTAAACTGGATATTCTAAGGTATGTTTGATTATTTAAATTATTTGATTAACTGAACAAACTTGATTCTAATTAGTTCAGATAATGAATGTTCCATTGAAATTATAAATATTAAATATTACAATAATATTTCTATCCATAAATCAAAATAAACCTACAGGTATATAATAGAAATATTATTCAAAAGTTCAATATTTAACATCTATAACTACTTACTGACTATTTCTTCATGATCAAGTTGATTAATAAGAAAATATATACGATCTTTTATTCCAAGACAAGTATCACTAATTTCCTTTAAAAATAATGAGAATTATTATACAAAAAATATATTTTTATTTTAAAATCTTGAATATTCTATATTTAAATAATAATGTAATTACCAGTAATTAAAAACTTTAATTGATTAAAATATATTTTGAGATTTTGAATTGATTTTTGAATGTAGATATTTGTTGAATTATGAACATTCTAGTTGCAAAATTTTAGACTTATGAACATGCCATTTCATTTTCAAATTTCAGAAACTCTTCAAGAATTTTGAATATTATGATGGCAGAATGCTCTAGCAACAAATATAATGTAAAACTACACAGTTAATTACTCCCTCGATGGCGTCTCCACCTTGTCATGGTGAGGGAGCTTGCGTGTTCCAATGATCCTGAGAGCTATGATGGCGGTAGCATTGCTACTGGTAGGGTCTCCCATGCTGGACAGGTCGAAGATAAGGGGCCAGACTAAGAGAGCGCTCTACCCAAACTAAGGTGTAAGGCATTGTGCTGAGATTTGAGTGGCACTGGGGTAGTAAAAGATGTAGTGTCGTTAATGATCCCTTCAAAGCACCAGGCGAAACCCTGTAGTAGTTAGCCTTCCACCCATATTAGAGGATAACCAGGTGATGACCTCTCATCTTTCCTCCAGTTTCTGTTTTGGCATGGCGTCAAAATTTACTTCTTAATGTAAATCTTCTTCTGAGGGGGCTGCTTCTCCGCCTCATCGCGGGGGTGATGGTTCTGGTACCTCATCTGAGGGTGCTGGGGTCACTGATGTGCCTCTGGTTGGTGGGACAGTGGAACAGTCTCCTGGTGATATTTCTGCCTCTGGGAGTAAACCTAGTCCACAAAAGACGTGTTTGTCTAGAGCGGCTAGGCGAAAGCAGAGGAGGGCTAGGAGGGAAGCTGCTCGTGCGGGTGACTCTCAGCTACCACACGGTACTTCCCAAATAGCTTCTCTGACTCTCTTGCTGACACCCCTGGTGTTAGCAAGAGAACCAGATCTCAACTGTCCACCCCCTCTTCTGAGGAGGTAAGGCCTACTAAGAGGTCCCAGGGCTTTCAACCTGGATCTTATACGGAAGCTGTGGCTTCTTTCGGTTAGCCATCATCAAGGAGGGTTTTCCGGACTCCAAGATGGTGGCTGCTGAGGTAGATCTTATTTTGGATAAGATCCTGCGTGGCGTGGATGGAATCCCTTCTGGGGAGACTTGCCACTGCTTAAGGGGTATTCCTTGGACAACAGTGCACTCATTTATACTTGTATAAATGAGTTCATCTGTCAGTGGCTTACTCGGCTCTTGGATGAGTGTACTCTTGGACAGGGGATTCATTTAAGGGTCATTCCTGCGATGAAACTGCCCAAGCCTGTGAAGATGGTCTACTGCACTGCTGACACACATATGCAGGACGTGTGCCAACGTTTTGCTCAACTCCAAGTATTCAACACGGGATTCAAGACTGAGCACTGGAGGGTCTTGGGTCGTAGTAAGAATGCTAAGGGACAGCGTCTTATTCTAATGGTCAATCTTGCTTCGGCAAACGCCATCAAGACGGCCAACTATAAGGCTTTTTCTGGAGTCAATCAAGGTACCTTTTAGGTACTTTCGGATCCTAATTCAAAGTTTGGGAGACCGTTAGCTTCAGTGATTGCTCCTGAAAAGGGCATGAACTGGTCAGGCTCGCTGATAAGGATCAACCTTCCAGGAGTACCACTGGTCCTACCGACGCCCAGTCAACGGAGGAGGGCATGGAACTTTGCCCACTTTAGGTACCTGTAATGTCATGGGCCTGAGGTTGATTCAGATCAACCTCCATCAGTCCCGGGCCGCTTCCGCCCCTTTTGGGTCGGCTGTTATGACCTCGCTCTTATTCAAGAACCATGGCACTATAAGGGACTTCACTGCAAAGAAGGTAAGTTGTTTTCTTTTACTTCTTGTACTTCTTTGGACCTGTGTATTCATTAGGAATAACATACATGTTTCACCTGTTTGGGACTATTGTTCTAGAGACCTTACAACTATTCGGGTGAAGCTTGATGAAGTGGATATGGTAGGGAATTTATTGTTTCCTCTGCTTATTTCCCTTACGATAACGACGAACTTCCACCAACGCCTGAATTTGGGTCTTTGGTGGAATTTTGTCAAAAGAATCATTTTGATTTATTGGTTGATGTCGTGCTAAATCTCATCATGTGGTTTGGGGTAGCTAAGACATCAACCAAAGGGGAAGCACTATTGGAGTTTCTGATGGGTACTAACCTGTTTATTTTGAGTAGGGGTAATGAGCCTACCTTTGCTGTTGTTAACAGGAGGGAGGTTATTGATCTAACGTTAGGGACTCAGAGTATTTTTGACTTAATTGAGAATTAGCATGTGTCTGGTGAGCCTTCTTCTTCAGATCACAGATATATTTGCTTTAATTTACAGGATACTATTCGTGTTTTGTGTTGACGTGCGTGGTGCATTACGTGGTGGTGAGTTGCGTGTGGGTACTCGTGGTTCGGCAGTACTTCTTTGAATAGGACTGATATTTCGGCTTCTTCAAAATTTAATGAAACACAATGCCGTTGGACGAAATCGAGTCCCAACAAACATGGCACTGTCAAATCTGGAACAATCATGCAAGGTTGTTTTATTGTGACATTATTAACCTTTATCTCTGCTATCTGGCTCCCTTCACATTCGTGGGTGCAGTCCGTAGTTGGAACTGCCCCGTCCCCATAATAATCTTATTCATTTGGAAAGGGATGTAAAATATACAAAAAAAGTTTTTCTTTTAACAAAAATGTTACTATCTGTACAACTTCACTCACAATTGCTTTTGACGCCATTTTAAAACTGAAACTGTTGATAGTTTCTATTGAAATGTGTGAAAAACTGATTCGAGTCATATTCAACTTTTGTTGATTAACTATAATCGGTCAATTAAACTTGATTCGTGAGAACACGCCTTAAGAACTAGTACAATGTACTTTATTACAAGTGTTGAATGCGGAATAAGTGCAACGAAAAGTATGATTGACAGTTTTTTGTCAAATATAATTTTACTAATTCTATATTCTAAAATTGTCTTAGAATTATACTGGTCTTCTGCAATTTCATACATATTTATTATTCGTATGTAAAATTACATTTTGCATTTTTTTTTCTTAATAGAAACTAAACTGTCAAAATAATCACTCCGTAATTTTAACGAGTTCTTCAAAATTTTCTAAAATTGTCTTAGAATTATACTGGTCTTCTACAATTTCATACATATTTATTATTCGTATGTTTGCATTTTTTTTTCTTAATAGAAACTAAACTGTCAAAATAATCACTCCGTAATTTTAACGGAAATTTTCATTGAAAATAATTTATACTCGCCCTAGCGCTATCTCGTGAGTAATAAAGACACTAATGATTTAACTACGAGTCATCTATGAATTAATGATTAAATTAAAAATCGATCTCGGTGATCCTGAGATTATCTCTAATTCGCTAGATGGCCTCTGTGGTCTAGACTCTAGACCACAGATTACATTTATACAGATGTTCCTCTATACAGTGGTGCCTCGCAATTCGACATTTGAGTTTTGCGTGTTTACGGATGCGCGTGCATGGAATTGTGTGATTGCATTCCCTATTTGTCAGTTCTTTTTGGGCTACTTTTTGTCTGCCCGTGCTGTTTGTGTTAATTTTCAATTCTACAGTTTTCAGAAAGTAAAAAGCTTGTAATTATTATAAGTTTTTTGAGTGAAATGTAAAGATGGGTTCAAAAAACTGACCAGAGAAATAATTCCGAAAAGAAAAACACTCGATTGAGCAAAGAAACAAAGAAAAAATTGTAAAGTGCAGAAAGGTAGAACAATTAAAATGTAACTCGAATATGGCGTTCCTAGGATAACTGTGGTTTGACTATAAACCATGACGCTAGCTTGAAACTCCAACGCCAGCTATAGTCTACTTCAAGATAACCTGACAGTAAATCACTAGCATTGTTGTGTGTATTTCGCGTACTCATTATCCGATATTTTTTTGTCAACAGGTGACGCCAGTTTCCATTCAGTAAGAATACTAACTGACAGAGCGAAGTAAGCCCTTCCATAGGCTGCATTCCTCTGGAGGGGCATTATCCGATATTTAAAAGAGTTGATAATCAACGTAAGTGGATATATTCCACCCATAATGATGACCGTGACGCAATAAATGATATCATTGGTTTACTTGACGTCATCTCACATCATATTTATTATGACGTCACGATTTCTTGTGACGATATCCCGAATTCGAACAAAATCATTTTGTCATTTAATTTATTTATAATATTATTGATATTTGGAATCCATTGACCTTCTGTATCCAATTTTAATATAAATTTAACCCGATGACGTCAAACTCGTCACATGACGCCATAGTGACATCACATAATGTTACGTTGAAATCGTCTTTTGAAGCTACCCATTGCTGTAAGTTAGAGGAATGGGATGGGAACCGATAATGAATTAATCTATTTTACATAGTCTTATATGAGAAATATTGTCAGGAGTCCAACAATGAATTAATCTATTTTCCATAGTCTTATATGGGAAATATTGTCCCGCAAGTCGACAATTTCTCAATTCGCCATTACTTCGGCGACGGATTAGTGTCGAATTGCGATTAGTTCGGCAACGGATTATTGACAAATTGCGAGGCACCACTGTATCTGAAATGTTACTTTATTAGTACAGTTATGTCAATACAGCACTTTCTCAATTCGATATTACTTCGGCGACGGATTAGTGGCGAATTGCGAGGCACCACTGTATAAAAATAGACTGGGAAGACAGCAGAGTAACAAAACAACTGGATAATGTGAACAAGTTATACACAGCTGAAGAGTTACAGATTTATAAAGGTGAGAGTGATGGATTGATTATAAATGACAGACAAGTAAACAGCATCTCGAAAGCTTGGAGGTACGCTTTATTGGCGACGGATTATTGATGAATTGCGAGGCACCACTGTATCTGAAATGTTACTTTATTAGTACAGTTATGTCAATACAGACGCTTTAAGAGAAGACCCCATTGTGAAAACGGCACATGACGATCTTTAGCAAGAATGAAAAAGAGCTGTTCAGAGACTTAAACATACTTATTTTCATTTATTTTATTTTATATTTACTTTGTTCTAATTTTTATTTTTACTTTCATTTTGTTCTAGTTTTATATAGCTAAAATGGTTCATTCATAAAAATAGAATGCTAATCTATTAAGTCCTAGGTCCGAAAATGTTTTGCCATAATAAAAAGTTTTACTTGCTAGAGTTGTATTGACGTAACTGTAGAATTATCTGTATTATATAGTTCCTTTGTAAACAGAACAAGAGAAAGAATATTTTAAATATTTAGAAATTTAAACTTTATGTTCTTTCTTCTAGAATTGTATTATTCTATTCTAAATTAATGTTGTTTGTTTCAAAGCATTAGAAACCTTTGTAAGAGTTGAAAATGAAATAAGCTGAAAGCATTTCTCTGATTAAAATATCCTTTATCAAAGAGTGTAATGGTCTGCTTTTTAGTGCTATGAATTAATTAGTCTTTTAGTCTAATGTATGATACAGATATGGTGATCTATGATATTCATAATCAGGAGCTCCATCCCTAGGGAGTTTCAGAAGTACCCTTCCATACAGTGATACCTCGGATCACGAACAAATCGGTCTACTAACAACAAAATACAGTAAGACCCTGCTTAGTGCTGCTTCGTTTAATGCTGTTTCAATATAATGAGGTTTTTTCGAATTCTATATTTTTATTTATTCCCTTTGGTGCAGTTTTTCATACCATTATACTCACATAAATCCAAAAATCACACAATTTTCTTGCTTTGATATTTCTATGCCATCTCGCGGTGCATTTGATATCAGTGCACTATATATGTTACAGGACAAACCCAAATTCAGGAAATACTAGAATTTCCATATGTTACAGGACAAACCCGAATTCAGGAAATACTAGAATTTCCTATAAAACAAGAACATCCTAACACTTGTCAGACATTCTAGTATTTCCTAGGCTGAACTCAAAATGCCGAACATTTCTTATTCAAAGTCCAGAATTTCTAGTTTTTCCTGATCAAAACCCGAAGTGGCAAACAGTTAAAACAAAAGTCTTCATTTCTCCATGCTTCCCATTCAGAGTTTGATATTTGCCAGCAGAAATTTCTTTATTTATAGAATATCTACAAGGATAAACAAATTTCATTGAGGAAATCTGCAATTAGTACCAGATTAGTCCAGAAGGTTGCAATCTGGCTAAATCCGCTTTAAATGCACAAAGCATTGTGTATCTAAATTATGTTTATACAAAAAGAATAATATTTTGTGTAATTCTAAATGCCACAAAAGCCTATCTTGAAAAAATAAATGAGAGCTATCTAGTTGTGTCTTTTATTTTTGTATTTAAGGTAATACTGTGAATACAAAAATTGTTGATTAATTGATTGAAAACAAGAATTGATTAAAAACATTATTATAATGAACATAATGCATATTTTATTATCGTTGGTGGAATACTGGTGTAGATTGCAGCGTTTCTCAATGACATTTATTTATTCTTGCAGATATTCTCTAAAGAAAGAAATTTCTGCTGGCAAATATAGAACTCTGAGCGAGAATGCATGAGAAATGAAGACTTCATTATAATTTCATTGTTATTTTCTGTTGAGAAAATGAAATAAGACAAATTGAAAATAGATCTAACTAGTTCATTATTACATGGTTGACTTTAAAGATCTGAAATTACCAATTTTTTTATTTTTTATGGACAAATTTTTTTTAATATTTTTATTAGTCAAAGTTCAACATAAAATACAAAGTAAAATTTTAAAAAAGTTTAAAAACACAACTAGGTACCTCTTATTTATTTTTGCAAGGTAGTCTTTTGTGGCATTTATAATTACACAAAATGTTATTCTTTTTGCACAAACATAATTTAGATACACAATGCTTCGTGCATTGAATATAGGTTTAGCCCTGTGTACATTCCACTGGTGAGGACTGCAGCGTTTCTCAATGAGATTTATTTATTCTTGCGGATATTCTCTAAAGAAAGAAATTTCTGCTGGCAAATATAGAACTCTGAGCGAGAATGCATGAGAAATGAAGACTTCATTATAATTTCATTGTTATTTTCTGTTGAGAAAATGAAATAAGACAAATTGAAAATAGATCTAAGACTCTTTACAAAACCTAGAAAATGGGAATAAAGGTATATTATAGACTCCTGCATGTTCTTCTTGGTTGTATGTATCTTTTATATTCCTTAATAGGTTAAAAATTTTTGGTGGTCTCTTATATGCTGGTTTTTTGTTTTGAAGTCTCTCAAGGTGTCTGGTATTATAGTATATCTAGTGCTCTGCTCATTAACCTATCCTTCATTCATAGGGCCTCTCTGGGCTAAATTCCCATCAACATTATCACTTTCTTTTTAGTTCTCTGAGTAACTTATCTACTAAACTTCTATTGTAGCCATGTTTTTGTGCTACGTATTTTATTAAACATATTTCTTCTCTTAATAATTCTTCTTCACTGCAATGCGTGAGGACCCCGGATACTAACGAGCCACCTTCAGATCATTAGTATCCAGGGCCCTCACGCATTGCAGTGAAGAAGAATTATTAAGAGAGGAAATATGTTTAATAAAATATGTAGCACAAAAACATGGCTACAATAGAAGTTTAGTAGATAAGTTACTCAGAGAACTAAAAAGAAAGAGAAGTGATAATGTTGACGGGAATTTAGCCCGAGAGGCCCTATGAATGAAGGAGAGGCTAATGAGCAGAGCGCTAGATACACTATAATACCAGACACCTTGAGAGACTTCAAAACAATAAACAAGTTGGTAAAAAAAGGAAACAAAAAACCAGCATATAAGAGACCACCAAAAATTTTTAACCTATTAAGGAATATAAAAGATATGTACAACCAAGAACAACATGCAGGAGTCTATAATATACCTTTACAAAACCTAGAAAATGGGAATAAAGAGTTTTATATAGGAGCCACTTGTAGAAACTTAAAGGACAGAATAACAGAGCATAAGAGGGACATAAAAAATGCAAATTTATCAACAGCCCAAGCGAGGAGAGCGTATGAACATAATACAGTGGTGCCTCGCAATTTGACGTCCCACAATTCGTCGGTCTTGCAATTTGATATTTGAGTTTTGCAGGTTTGCGCATGAGCGTGCATGGAACTGTGTGATGTCATTTGCTATTTGTCAGTTCTTTTTGGGCTATTTTGGTTCTTGACTACCAAAAGATTTAGATGTATTGATTTATATTTAGATAATTTTGATTTATATATGCTTTTGAATACTACTACAGTTGTGCCTCGCAATTCGACGTCCCGCAATTCGTCGGTCTCACAATTCGATATTTGAGCTTCACGGGTTGGTGCATGTGCGTGCATGGAATTGTGTGATGTCATTTGCTATTTGTCAGTTATCTTGCATTAAGATTGAAAATTTAATGCAAGGCTGAAATAATAATAATGTTTCATAAAAAAAATTCTGGAGAAATAAAATCATTCCCTGAAGTTACATCATAGGTTGTTCTGAGGCCAGTGATGTTATTTGAAATAATATAAATCAAGACAGATTTTTTTCCATAAACACTTAATGGAGTGACAGTTCCAGACAAAAAATCTTGACTGCCACTTGAAGTTACATCATAGGTTGTTCTGAGGCCAGCGATGTTATTTGAAATAATATAAATCAAGACTGATTTTTTTCCATAAACACTTAATGGAGTGACAGTTCCAGACAAAAAATCTTGACTACCAAAAGATTTAGATGTATTGATTTATATTTAGATAATTTTGATTTATATATGCTTTTGAATACTACTACAGTTGTGCCTCGCAATTCGACGTCCCGCAATTCGTCGGTCTCGCAATTCGATATTTGAGTTTCACGGGTTGGTGCATGTGCGTGCATGGAATTGTGTGATGTCATTTGCTATTTGTCAGTTCTTTTTGGGCTACTTTGGTGTTTGCCCATGTTGTTTGTGCTAATTTTCAATTCTAAATTTTGCAGAAAGTAAAAAATTTGTAATTATTATTATTTTTTTGAGTGAAATGTAAGGATGGGTTCAAAGAGAACTGACCAGAGAAATAATTCCGAAGTACACTTGATTGAGGAAAGAGATGAAGAAAAAAATTGTAGATAAAGTGCAGAAAGGTAGAACAATTAAAATATAACTCGAGTATGGCATTCCGAGGACAACTGTGGCAATGTTTTGCAACAGAGAGAGATGATTATGGGTGGTAGGGTGTCTGCTGGAAGATCTCGTTCCAACATCTAAGGGCTAATAAATTGTGTGTTATGTATAAAATAGTGTATTTTGTAATTTATTTTTCTTTAAAATTATAACTTTCTTGAACATAAAAAGATAATCTTTTCTGCATCCAACATTATAAGGTAATCACTCATACTTCAAATAAATATAAGTTATAAAATCGGAAATTCTTAAGAAAGATAAAGGTATCAAATTGAAAAAAATGAATTGAAATTGAAAAAAAAAAAAAATTGAAACTAAATGAAGCATGGTAAAATCGAAGTATATCTGAGATATTTTATTTTTATTCTCATATGTGAAATATACTTTTAAATATTCCACTAAAATTTAATAATATAATTGAAATGATTAAAATTTAAGTAGTAATTAGAATTTAAAATCACAATTCTTATAGACTTCCTGAGATAACAATACAGATTCTTAATAAATCATATATGTCAAATGTTAATTAAACAATTATTATTGATATTAACTATTTAAAAAAATAGTCTTTAAATCATTTTAATACTAGATTAATAGTTGATCATTTACAAAAACGAGTGCTTTTAAAAATACTGATGTTTTAAAACGATGTTATCGATGTTCCATGATGTTAAAATAGAAAATTTCTCTTTGAAAGAGGGAAGATGCAGGAATAAAATAATTTAATTCAACTAAACCTTTGGCGACCATTTGAATTAATGATATCATAAATTCTAGTAAATGATATATTCACTATAGTTTGATAACTATTTATTACAGTTTTTTACAATACGGCATATCTATGTAGGACATGCACAAAATCTGACTTACTCTGCCAATATCAATTTTTCTTATTTAATCTTGGAGATAACTGAATATTTCTTTTTAATATTTTATTAAAATCGGAATATTTTATTTTTTCATTAAATCTATTTTTATATTTAATGTAATATCAGTGATGAAATTTTTTTATGAACATATACTCTAAAGCATAAAGTATCAACTATTTTTATATATTTTTTATACAAAGAAATTTTTATTGTTATTAGGAATCAAAAAATTTCTACATTTTCTAGCGCTACACTTGAAATTTTGAGATTAAAGCCATCAAATTTATATGAAAGTTCTGAGGTAGCAGGCACTTAAAGAACTAGCAAGAGCTGATCATATCTGTAATCGGGTCAGCCAATGCTTTAAAGTGCAGGAATCAATTAACATGCTCAGTTCTCTTTCATAAGCAGTGGGAAATAAGCTTTAATTTCGGAAGCTTCACATGAATGCTAATCATCTTCCATGTATCCACCAAGCTGACTCTAACTTAACATCTAGAAATATTATTTATTACCAGTAAAATGAAAATATAAGTAATCATAATAAAATAATTTAAATAAAACTTAACTGAAAATAACAGAACAGAAAGTCAACAACATAAATCGTGTGTCGGACGATTGGTCAAGAGGAAACATATTAGATTTCGACTTGCAGGATTCAGGTTTAATTCTGAATCCAATATCTCCAGATTTTTTAGGATTTACCTTATCTTGGCCCATTGAATCTTATCCTTCGTCCTTCTAACTGAATCTATCAAGAGATTGCACATATCATGATAGGCTCTAAAATAGACATGATATATATATATATATCTTGTGAGAATTTTTAGTGCCATTTTCCAATCAGTAATGATTACTTAGTAACGGAGCCAATTACTGCTGCACAAACCGTGAAAGGCCAGTTGGATTATAGAAGTTGAGGATAAATAAGCCAAATCCAGCTCCTCTATATAAATTTTCCAAGGGCGAGATTGAAATCGATTCCGGGTCCTCTGAATTGAAAGATGAAATGTTCTTAGATAGCTTATCCGGCTGATTCTCTTGTGAGATTTAGTAACAAAATTGAATTATCAGAAGAAAACCATAAATCAAGTATCTCGAATGAGCAGCAAAATAAATCATCTTATATTCACTAATTGATTATATCAGTCATTAGTCATATAAACTTAATCAAAAATATGGATCGCTTCTACCTGCATCGGACAGAATAGAATCATTTTATATATATCTATATTGTGACTATATCTAAAACAGAATGTTATATGCTATATAATATTGCTATAAAAATCCCTACGGATTGATAAGGTATTTTTTGGCGAGATAATAAAAATCATTTTATTATAGCTTTAAAGTAAATTATTACTAAAAATAATTTGCTTAAAGCTATAATAAAATTATTTTTATTAATACCGTTCAAATTTTATGTGTGAAAAATTTTGTAATTGTCAAGCAAAAATATTTACTTTTAATGCATCTTTCTTTTTGTATTTATAAGTTTTTTAAAAACAATATTCAAAATATACAAACTATTTTAATAAAAATAATATGGCTGTTTTAAAATCTTATATCCATATAACCTACTACTGTTTCAAATAATAATTTATTTTGTACTAAACGAAAAGCTTCGATGTTTTTATAACATCGATATTATTCTTCGTGTAATCAATGAGATTTAATTAATATCGATGTTTATAATCGATTTTTTGTCATATTCGTTATATGATGAATAGGAAAAGAATCAGAAATTTTTAGATATACGGTACTTTTCTAATTTTAAAATATTAAAATTACATTTGAGATAGAAATAAATTTAGATCTATGGAATAACACTTCATGGAAACAATAAAATGACAGCACTATATTGAATTACAAGAATAACTTAAACTTAAATTATAAAAATTGCGAGGATAAGTAATTAAAAGTATTTATTTTCTCATAATTCTTACAAATTCATATTCTTACTATAGGTGAAAAAACAAAACTTGCAGTTCGGAAGTTTAAAGTTGGCTATCTTGAATAATATCTCATTATTCCATAAATAGACGATGATAATAAGAGATAAAATTTCGTTGGTCTTATGAAAAATAACTTCAAATGACATTTTATTTATTCAAATACTTTTTATAAGCAATAACATTTGGTATTTCATAGTCATATATATCCTTTTAAGCATAAAAATATCCTTCTTTTTCAATACAGTTTATTTGCGAATAGCCAGTTATTTGCAATGAAACTATCCTGTAAGAGAAGCACATTCACTTCTAGGTGACAAAACTCGTCAAAAATGAAACTAAGTATAATATTTTTAATCAGTTTAGATTAAGATGACATTAAGAAATATACTTCTCATACATTAAAAAGTAACTTTCATAATAAAATCTGAAAGTTAAACAAAAGTTATTTTTTAATCCGTAAATCAACATCCGAATTTTCATTTGATATTCTAAAAGTTCAATTCAAACATGACACAAATCAACATTTAATAATTTCAGTAGAATAATACGAAGAATGATAAAAAAAATCTGTATACATTTATTCTGAACACCTTATTGTTGATGAAAATTCATTTTAAAAAGTTTTACTATTTTAAAAGTTATTTTATATCAGCAATTTAAGCAAAAACGTTATTAATTTTATTTATTTTTAAAAAAACATATTTATATTCTATATAAGCATATAAGCTGCATTTTACATCGAATAAGAATCTTATCACTAATCAATCATGTCATATATACTGTATTTATTCCTATTTGGTTCAAAAGAAGTCGAAAGAATGTTTCGTTCTGTATTCTTTAATGCGGTTTTTCAGACTTTCCTAATCATTTAACATCTAGCGAGAAGCTCCTTTTAGAGAAAGTAATAGTATTTCTGAAAATAACTATAGGCTATAGGAAGACTGGAAGAAACTGCAACATTTTTTTTTTTTACATTTTCTACAATATCTCAATAATGTACTGATAAAAAATAACAAAAATTACGCAAAAAATAGGACATTTTTAAAAATTGCACATATATAGGGCCTATATATTGTAATTATCAATATAGAGCCTATATATTGTAATTATCAGAAAGGACAATTATAAAATATATTAACAGCGCATGAATTACAATTTACTCACAAAAAAAAAAATGGAAATACAGAAGGTATTTTTTCTGGAAAACAACTAAATAGTTAGTTCCTGCAGAAAACCTATTAATGTATTTATATTTTATTCATTATTATAGAATATTTTAATTTTTCAATCAGGATCATGAAGACTAAATAAATTAGAAAGCAAGAAAAACACTCTAGTCGCATTATATTTATTAATTTATATTTTCATGAGAAATATTTTGGAAAAAACGGACATTGTGTATTGAAACATCTTGAAGGTAATCATTAGTTATCTGTTATAAAAACGCTGAGCGTTTAAAATATAAAGACGAATTATTTAATAGAAAAAAGAAATCTGTAAAAATTGTTTATTTTTATGTTTTATTTTTGTTCTAAAACTAGTTCGAGTGAGTTAAATAAGGTATGCTATATAAATTATTCAATTTTTTTTTACAGTTTCAAATAAAAAATATTATTTTATAAAAATATCTTTACCAAATAGATACATGTTCTTTTTGATATTGCAGGTGCAAAATATTACTATAGCAGAAGTTATTATAGAAAGAATAATCAATAGAAAACTTTGAAAGTAATTTTGGCTGTCCTTTATCTCATCTTACTTTGTCTGCAAAACTCCGTATGGTCTTAGGGCAAGTTCCCTTTCAATTGAACTTCACAACTACATTACAAATCGCCTTTCGTTGCCATGGTAACTAAAGGAGATTTGTAAGTTATTTGCGATAGCACAGATGTTATTATTGTAGGACTCAATTCCGAAACCAATTGTTAAGCTTAACAATTTGACACGATAAATTTCATTAAAAAAATCCGAAAAATCCAAATTTGGAATCACTACCAAATATTTTCGTATTTATTTATTAAATTAAAAGTAATTAGACGAGTCAGTATCAGAATTAATCATGATGAAATAAGGTATCATCGAATGCAAACGTTAAAACATGGATTAATGAACTTTTTCCAATATTGTAAAATCTTAATAGTTTATTTTAATATTATAATATAATTTTCATATAAATAAATATTTAATAAAGTTCATATTTTGCGTATGAGTTCACACAAGGTAAGAATAAAAATCTGAAAATACTGAAAGATTCAGGAATAGCACCATTTACATTTAACAATCAAAAACTGACAATCAATATTTTCAATAAATTAATCAAACCATTAATTAATTATTTTACTTTTAAGATTAAAGCTATCAAAAATGTAATATGTATATTGTTAACTATTTAGAGATATATATCATATGGATTCAACACAAAATTAATTTTATAAATTCTTATAATATAATAAATATTTATTTTAAAATTTTTATGGATATATTCAGAGGAAGAGAGAACGATCCTATTCGTGTTTCTATGATAGTAGCAAGCTGCTAATACAACCTATTCAGCAGTTTTCATCAAATAAGATGTTGAATCGATAAAATATGTTAAATTTCATTAAATCATTTTTTGGCTTCTATTGTTATTCTATCGTCGAGTTTAAGGAAAACATCTGCGTACTTTTATAAATTATTGTTATGCAAATCCAAAAAAATTTTTATTTTTCGTTGAATATTTAATAAATGTTTCGATCGTATTATTGTCATAATCAACATTATTGATATAATATTGATAAACTAATTGTTATTATTAATTACTATAAATATATATATAGTATTTTTCATATATACATACAGTATATATGAAAAATTCAGAATAATCATTTTAACTGTTTTGGGTAACCAAACTTAATTTTCCCAGTTTTTACCTCTAAATGAAAATTATTAATTTAATTTTCTGTTCTAATAATTGTAATTATATTATTATTATTCGAAAATTTTACAAAAGGAATATAATAATAATAATATCTTTATTACTGAAAAATAAAATACAATAAAATAAAATACAGAAAACAAAATGAAAAAGAAAATACACATTTCCAAAAACGAAGAACAAATCAAAAATATAATTCAATAAATTGAAAATCAATTAATTGTTTGTAATCTTTAAGTAAATAAAAAATTCTTACAAAATAAGAATTTCTATAAACATTTGTTCTTGCAAATGGAATAACAAATAAATTATGGTTACGTATATTATATTCCACATAATTACAGTCAAACCTCTTTAAGGCGCCCCTCTATAAACCGCCACCCTCGTTATTTGCCTGATGAAAGCCAATAAGAAATCTCCTCCTATATGTTAAAACATGAAATTCCCTCTATAAACCGCCACCTCAAAGTGAGAAGTATAAAATTGATACAGATCAAAGATATTTTAACAAAAACACATGGTTAGCTATAGGTATGCATTAATTAATTTAAATTAAAAACTTTAAATATGCACCCATGTAAGTTCATCATAATCATCATCTTCATTTATTTATAATAATATACAATTATAAATAGGGAAACAGGAGAAAAAAGAACAGGTAAGAAGTCTAAGTTCACCAAAATATGATCTGGAGGTTGTTTATGATATGAAGGAGAGCCAGGTTTCTCTGTCTTGTGCAGCTCGACAGATCTCAGATACACAGAGTTGGGTGGATGTCTGTAGAATATTGTTAATGCATTGCCAATATCAAGTTTGGGGTCTGCCTCTTTTCCTTTTCCCTTCTTCAGGAGCATAGAGGACCAGAGCTTTGAAAGTTGCAGAGGGTGTGTGTCTAAGTTGGTGGCCAAGCCATTTTATTTAATTTCTTTGAATAGTGGTGACCAGAGGTTCTTCTTGGCTTTTGTTTAATATAGTATGTTATGTAAGTTAAAATACTAAAATTGATATCATAGACCTTATAAGTACTGGTAATATGCAGTAAACTCAATTAATCAGAGTAATCAAGAAAATTAATTTTCCTGAATAATTTGTAAAATATACATATTTACATTCAAATATTCTATTATAAGTTTCCCTCGTTATATGTGATCTCACTTTACACATTTTCGCTATAATGCGATTTTAAAAAGTAAATTAACTTTTTAAATTAAAAAAAAAATTTGTTTAAAAATTCTTGTGTGGATGAACTGCTAAAGTACCACTCATCATATTTCAACTAATGAAGAGCTTCTGGAAATAGAAAACAACATGAATGATAAAAGTCAGGAGCCCTTTGTTGCTGAGCCCATCAAACAACTTTCAACAAAACAAATGACTGAATTTTTTAAACATATTGACAATGCTGTCAAAATAATTGAAAAAAATGATCCAAATGAAACTAGAAGCACCAAAGTTGCAAGAGAAATTCAGAATTCTGTAGCTTGCTACAAAGAACTTTATAGAGAGAGAGGAAGAGAATGCTGCCCATCAGCTTAATCTTGACTGTTTCATTACAAAAATTGAAGATTATCAGCATATCATCCCAGAGACTTCAAGAGAGCAAGAGAGTGATTATCCACACTCACCAGACCCAGTGCATTCAATATTGAATTGAAGACTGTCAGAATTATGGTGTTTAGTTATTTATGACTTGTATTAATTAAATTCATTCATCCAACCATTGTCATAAAAATAATAATTATTTTTACAAAGAATATATAAAAAAATTATAAATACTGTAAAAGAATGTGACTGAATTAAAGAAAATCAGAAACTAATTTATTGTGGAACAATTGGCTGTTTTTAAATTTGTTATTTTAGAGCTAATTTATACAAGAAAACCTGTACTAGGTGGCCAGCTTTCGGCGGCTGAGAGTGTGGCCACCAAGCACAGGTTGGCCACTAGACACAGGTTAGCTACAAATTTCTTTACTAAATATCAAAGTTTATAACACAGTTTCACATTATTAATTAAATCTAAGGAAAGAAATCACTAATCAATGTCTGTTTTCTGGATTTTTTCGCTTTTGAACGCTCAGCTGTTAGATCTAACAAATTAGCAGAATACTCAATAGGTTCAATAGATCCAAGTTTTTCAGCTTAACTTCCTATCTTGGCTTAAAGTCCGTTCAAACTCTTCAATGACCTGTAGTTTTCTCTTTAAGATGTCCTGGATTTAACCTTTTCCGCATCCAAATTCTTTAGCTAATTCACGCGAACCGATATTAGGTTTTGATTCTTTAGTTTGATTACCTTGTGTTGCTGTTCCAGATCAAAGAAATTAGGTTTGTTCTTGTTTGCTGACATTACAAAGCAGTCTACTTGCATTAAAACGCTTGTTTTGTAGTTAAATTGTAATAAAAATTTAATTGCAATGAAAATTTAATTCTTAATAGTTTAATTGCACTTATTGAATAGCAGATCTAAAATCGAAACCAGAATTGCAGATGACAAAAATTTTTATTGCATGACAATCACAAAACTATAGCCTAAAACTAATTCAAAATTATGGAGAAAACAGAAAATGAAATATTAATTTCAAATTCTAATTTTTGTTATAACACAGATGAATGATCAATTTTCAGTACTATACAAGCAAAACTTTTTATTATTTTTACAAGTTTTAATATTTATTTAATATACTGTACTTGGAAATAATAATTAATTTAATTTATAAGTAAATATATAAATAAATACAGTATTTTCAATGTGAATCACTTAATGACATATTTATAACAATTTTTAACTGAAATATTAAAATAATATTTTATTTGAAAATAATTTATATACAGTGTAATATTCTAAAATACATTCTACTAAACTACCCCAATAGGGCGTGAAAATCGCTCACCTGGCATTTCTGATCAAAACACGATTTGCTGGCCACCTAGTAAATGTTGCACACAAGGTACCGAAATTAAATATCACTGGCCATGGCCACCTGTGTTCCGTGGCCATGGCCAGTGATATTTTACACAGTTTAAAAAACTCGCAATATATTCGGGCGGCAGTGGGCGGATATTAAGGTGACCATCAGCACAGGTTTTCCTGTATAACATTAATGATAAATTATTATTAACTTGAATGCTTCCATTTTAAAATAGTAAACTGAATTAATACTATTTCTCTACTAAAAAATTTCTCAGTAGGACGGAACTTTCGATAGTTGTTCATCAGATAATTATTTGTCGTTTTCATTTATTATTGATCCTAAAAATGTTGCTGATTTTTTAAATAATGTTTACTTCATTCTTCCATAATTCTATTCTTTCTTAATCTTAGTCATATACACATATAACCGATTTATAATTTATTATGACATGACATTGTAGCAAATTATGTGTGATATACACAATCATGTTGTAGGATAATGAATATCCATTTAAAAACAAATTTTCTAAGGATATAGATGAATTTAAAAAATATCAGTTGACTGAAGATTACAGACCAATTATAGGAATCATAATATTCTTTATTAACGTTTAATATTCGTTGTTTACAGCGTTGATGCTAAAAATTGTCGAGTAGTATCTATACAAATTTAGAGTAGAATTCGAGATAAGTATTTTAAAATCGCAATTTTAACATCTTTGACATTTACGTATTCAATATATCGATATCATGTTAAGAAGAGTTTTATTAATAATTCAATCTAGATGCAATAAACAATCGCTGTATATCTAATGATATCAGTTCAGTGGATATTATACCATGTTTTTGAATAACTTGAGATAAAAAGTCAAAGTTATATTTGATGAGTTAAACAGAGAATATTATTTTTTAGTATGTAGGCCTATATAGATGTGTCATATTGTGAAAAATTTGCTACAAAAATTGTCACGCTTGTGTCAATGCTATATTTGATGAGTTAAACAGAGAATATTATTTTTTTAGTATGTATATAGATGTGTCATATTGTGAAAAATTTGCTACAAAAATTGTCACGCTTGTGTCAATGCTACAAGTATGCAAGAATAATGCAAATATAGCCAAAAAATCTATAGTAATGGTCATTAATTATAATTACTTATGAATCTATAAATCCTTAGATGAGATTGATATCTAAATATAAATATCAAAATAAAAACTCTTATGAGTGAAAAATACTACAACTTAAAGAATATAGAGTGCCGAATTTAATTATTATTGTATGGGATAGTTCAGGTACTATTGATAGTTCTAAATAAATTATAGAATACAGTATTGAATTAAAGAATATTCCAGGATAAAATATTTTAAATAACATACTAAGCTAAAAAGATATGTTGTAAGATATATTCCAAATGGTAGTGACATGAAGTTTCAAGGATGGTATAACATGGACTGGATAATAGGAATTGCTAAATCATTATATTAAAATATCAAATCGAACTCTTCTAACATGATAGCTCATTAATAATCAGATCGTTAGAGGATGAAGTAGCAGTAGATGATAAGTAGATTTAAAATTCTAACTACAACGTTTTAAGGAGATAGCCAGGTTTAATAGAATATTTATACCATATTTGTTATTTCTTGTATGTATTATAGAAGAGACTAACTAAAAATAACTACACCATTTAGATGAATCATTTTGACATAAAACGTAATAAAAAATGATTTCAATATCTAATAAACTCGGAGAACTTCAAAACTAATAAAAAATAACTTGATATAAGTTTTTTAAATTGGATTTTTTATTAATTTTTTATTGTTTTGGTTGAATTTTGTAAATGTTTGTAATTATAAAATAATTTTCTGATGTAAATAATCTATAATTTTTTATTTGTATAATTGATAACATTTATAAATATACTAAGGAATTTTTATATTATGATCATTTAAATATCATTAGATAAATTAAATATCATTAATCATTCATTATTAATATAAATTAGGCATAGCAATTTATTAAATTCTGGACTAATATTATAAATTTGGGAATGCTTCTTATTTATATTATATCAATACATAATATTTCAAATTTCTGAAGGTAAAATTTTTATTAGATATTAGCTGATTGGCCTATATCTAATAGAATTTTAAACTGATGAACTAGTAGAGTTTATTGTATGATATTTAATAATGACCTGATATTCAGAAAGAATGCCCAAATAATGATGATAAACATTTTAATACCTAAACTATATTTTTGATAAAAAGACTTTATTCATGCTAACAATGATGACTATAAATTTGTGATGATTAGCATTATATATTAAAATGTCAAAATTTCATATATATATAGTGTATATTACATAAATATTATTGCAATATAAATTTACAAGTTTTAAGTGTTTTTATTTATACAAAAATGATCAGAGGTAATTCCTCTCTTCAATTTCTCAATATCCAACTACCAGATGAATATTTAGATTAAATATTCATCTGGTAGTTAGATATTGAGAAGTTGAACAGAGAAATTACTTCTTATCATTTTTGTATAAATAAAAGCATTTCTTATATTCTAAATCCAAAGAAATAGCGCTGATCAAACACAAGAGTGATAATTTCGAGGCTAATAAAAATTTTACTAATTCAGGAATGCAGAAACAATGTTTTTATTACATTGTTTATTTTACATAAATGCTAACTAATCTATTTTTGCATGAGCTTGATAGAAGATTAATCATTTTGAATAGAGAAAACTGATATTAACTTATTGAATAACTTGACATGCTGATACATTATAATTATTGAAGAATATTTGTAATTTATGTTAATTTAGTGTCGGATTCATGTTTTATTTAGTTATTTAAAATATAGGCGTGATATAATTTTATGACGGAGAAAATTGTAAATTAATAAATCTAAAATCAATAGATTTTATAGTTCTTAATAGATACAGGAAATCACTTGATTAAAGAACTCTAATTTAGTTGTTTTATGACAATGTGCAAGTTACATTTGTGCTTGAATGAGTATATCTCAGTTTTGGGTCGAAATATTATTTTCATGATCATAAAAATCCATTTAAATTTATATTTCAGCAAGAAGAATTTGATGCAAATATAATTTAAGAAATTTTATCATTTCATTTTCGTAAAAGTGTATTAAAATTTAAAACAAGAAAATTATATTTTTAACCGAATTTTATAAGAAAACTAAACTGTTTGACCATTCTGACAAACATTTTACTGAACCTTAAAATAAGTAGAGAAATAAATGGCAATCCCACACACAAGAGAATTTGGCAATCTTTTTAAAACAGTGGACTCGCGTTTTTACAAACCATCAATTTACAAACTACATGTTTTTACGAACTATTTAGTTGGTCCCAAAAAATCCCTAATGTTAATTAATGACATTCCCATTTATGAATTTTCGATTTTACGAACTTTTTTGGGTCCGTATGAGTTCGTAAAATCAAAAGTCCACAGTATATATATTTCATAATCTCAATACTGCGCCTCAAAAAAACTCGAACGTCTAATTATTTCTTTCCTAATCTCACGATAAAAAAAAAAACAATATTTTATTGTGTAGGAAAATGGATCAATGATAAATTTTTATTTCAATTGAAATCATAAATGTATGACCTTTCAGTTATTTTTATTGTTTCTAATATTATCCTAACAAAGAATTCTTATTAAGAGATATTCCTATTTATGTGCATTATATTTTATTTATAGCATATCTAACTTTTCCTAATTATTTTAAAATTTATTTTATATTCAAAATTAATGTTATTAATTCTTATTATTAAGAATAAATGATATTTGTTCTGTTATAAAGGACTGATATGCTAGAATTAAAAATCTTTAATCAAATTATATGATTTTAATAGTAAGCTTATATACGGATAATGATTTTTCATATAAAAAAATCTTCATATATTTTAGCACTAAATATAAAATAGTAGTTCTTATATTGAATCTAGCTTCTAATTTTATAAAATTATTTAAATCAATATTTTAAATGCAAATATTATTTGAATACCTTGATATGTTGTAAACGTCATATTTTTTCATGTAAATTATTTAAAAATTTATAAAATATATTAAGCCTACTGTGTTTTGAACAGAAATTATCTTTCAATTTATAAATAATTATATTTATTTATGTAGATATATAGTAGTATTTATTTAAATATTATCCATTAAAATTTTGTTTTACTAATAAAAAATATACCGAATAATTAAAATAGTTAATTTTATAGTTTTTTTTACTTTGTTCAGCTCTTCTGAAGACATCATAGATCTTGTTTCAATGTTGCTTATATTTCTAATCCAATAAAAATAATTGCCAACCTATTAAACAAAATAAAATATAAATTTTATTATAATAATTATACCTGATTTACACAGAACTAAAGTTATGTGAAAGTCTCACTCTCAATTATTTGTGTGCATGTATGCACATATGCATCCTCCCATCTTACCTCTAAACATCTACAATTTATTATAGTTCATATATGATATAATTAAAGTAAAATTATAATATCATTTATCATAATTTTACTT
>AYEL01063024.1:0-18118 GCA_000484575.1 Olivierus martensii
TTAATCTTCAGTGGCTACAAATCAAAAAGGAACAATACAAAACTGTTTAAATTAAATTCTATAAATTCAAATTTAAAATCAAAAATGTTTGGATGGGCTTTATTGGCCTCGATAAATTTCTCTACGTCGCATTTGATTCTATGTTTGCTCTTCGCAAAGGATTGTGGTATAGCGTCACTCAACTCCCAACTCCAAAAGTAGAAAAACTTTCAACTCTCGACGGAGACCTCCGTCGAGAGTTGAAAGTTACGCTAGTGCTGGTGTTGACGCCGATTGGAGTTTGGCCATAAACCATGACGCTAGCTTGAACCTCCAAAGCCAGCTAGCGACCTTGTAACTCCACGCTGGAGTCGGACTATAAACCAACCTTAAAACGGTGGTTGCTTATGGACAGTCGTGAATTAGGCTGAACTCACACGAACCACAACAGAACCATGGCACAACCACAAAATAGTGGTTGCTTGTGGACGGTCGTGAATTGTAATTATATTAATATAGAAACGCATAATCTAACTCAGACGGACCACTAAACTGAAGTCGGTTTCAACGGCTGTCGCAACTTGTGGTCGATATCATCCACAAAATTCTGATCGTCAGTGGTTGAGCGCAACTCACACAGTGCGACATACCGTACCGACCACTAGCCGCCGACAGCGCTTCCTTTCAATCAGCAATCGGTAACGCATTGCGTATATATACGCGCAGTCCCTTACCGACTGCGCATATAAGTGATTTGCGAGTTGTTGATTTCGGCCACAACCCAACCCCACGGTAACCACCGTTTTGTGGTTGTGATGTGGTTCGTGTGAGTTCAGTCTAAGTAACTCTATAAAAATTCGTCTGCTATGACCTTAAGTGTGACAACGCCGCCGCCCTAGCGATTTTTTTTTGTTTTTTTGTCAACAGATGACGCCACTTTCCACTCAGTAAGAGTACTAAGTGGCGGGGCAAACAAGCCCTTCCACAGGCTGCCCACCCCTGCGGAGGGGTCAGCCGGATTATGGAGGACGGGGATCGACGGGCCGGGCCCGAACCCCATGATAAATATTTACAAGGGGTGGGACCCGAGATTCGAACACGGGTCCTCCAGAGTGGAAAGCCGAAGCGTTTCCACGCGGCCAATCCGGCCGACCGCCCGTGATTAAAATGTAGACCTTCATATTTTTTCTTTTGTTATCGGTAGAAGTGGAATGACCATATATGTTTATAGACCATGTCTTGACACTCAATACGCATCTTACGGCTACTCCCTCAACGTGTTGGCAACACGTGGTATACAGTAGCCGAGATAGCTACACGTGATTCGTTTTAGTCATTTTATTCTTTTAAATATTAAATTTTTTTTATGAGAATGAAAATTTGCAAATAAGTAAAACCATATCCACTTTGAGAAAGAAAAAAAATTAATTTTCACATAGTTATTAAACTTGGTGCTAAGGTAAAATAATAATAACGCATTTTTATATTGTTATCAAATTATAAAAAGATTTACAAGGGGATAAAGAAATAGAATATGATGTATCAACTATTTTTAATTATGTACTCGATTTAATCTCTGTATTAATTTAAACACTGTAATTAATTTTTGCTTAAATAATCGAGGAGAGAACTCATATATAGGGTGTTTTCTAGTACTCGTACCACCCTTTTTTTCTCGGAAACACGATGAAATAGGAAGTAGGGGGAAAAATTTTGATTACCAAAGTGTATCCGAAGAATCGAATGGGCATGATAAAAAAATTTTGTGGGCCATCGGAACTAGGGGCACAAGGGGTCAACTATGAAATCTCCAATGGAATAAGGGCACAAGGAGTCAAATATGAAATCTCCAATGGAAACAATGCCGATTTTAGCATAATTGGATAGAACTGTAAAAAACAAACAACTTTTGTTTTGAAAGTTTTTAAATATCATTTACGGAAGAGATGCCGCCGTATGTACCACAGATTGGGCTATTCAAGCAATAATAAAAGGAAGAATCTGACATAGGGCATCTGTGTATATTCATGAGCTCATAAAGGGCTGAAACAAGTCCAGAAACCTTGTTCTGGTGCTCATAAAGGGCTGAAACAAATCCAGAAACCCTTGTTCTTGAGTATGGCACCATACCGAACTGTGAAGGCGAAAGACTTGTCACACCTGCAGTTCGAATGCTACTACCGAATACCAGAATTCGCCTTAAATCTGCATAATACTGCTGTTTTTTGCTTCAATAATATTTCACAATGTACACAAATGTCCTCTGTCTGATTTTTATTCTTCTTATTGCTTGAATAGCCCAATCGGCGGTACATGCGGCGGCATCATGTTTTTTTGTGATATCTCACAATCCGTAAGTGATATTAAAAAACTTTCAAAACAAAAGTTGTTTGCTTTTTACAGTTCTATCCAATTATGCCAAAATCGGCATTGGTTTCCATTGGAGATTTCATAGTTGACTCCTTGTGCCCCTACTTCCGATGGGCTCAAAAATTTTTATCATGCCCATTCGATTCTTCAAATATACTTTGGTAATCAAAATTTTTCCCCTTTCTTCTTACCTCATCGCATTTCCGAGAAAAAAGGATGGTACGGGCGCTAGAAAACACCCTGTATATTAATTTTGATCAAAGGATATTAAATTAATGTAAGAATTGCAAAATTTCAAACTTACTTTTCTCCCATCCAATAAGGATTTATTGGCTCCCAAATAGTAATGTAACTTTTCTACTAACTCTCTCTACAATTCAATTAAATTTTGTTTCGTAAAATCTTTATCGAGTTTTCCGGTATTCATTTTTTTATTTTGTTCTATGAATCTGACTATATCATCTTTTTATTCTTCGGAAATTATTTTAATTTCACCAAGCTTCTCCGTTTTATATATACAAATTAGAACTCACGTTATATTTTGTGTTATTAAATTTGATTGGTTGACTATAATCCCACAATTCATAACGACAACACGTTGAAGTCGCCGGCCGTTATTTTATCTCATTGATGATATTCGCGTAGTCCAGAGTACCGAATTATCATGTTATCGCGTTAAGCGAAACCGAAATCGAGCGAACCGAAATCGCACTAATGACCGAAAAAAACAGCCACAACGCACTGTGGCCAGTTTCAAACGACCAAACACTGATGCTCAACATTTTTTCGCTTCGTGGCCATCGTGAGGTAACACAACGCGTTGTTGGCAACTTTGCCAAAATCAATACACGTTCTGAGCGTTTTGAAACGACCACAGACCGTTCTGAAACAGATGAGGGCATGTGTTTGTTGTATGCTATGGAAAGAATCAGGATTCTCGTCTGGGTCCCAACCAAAGCCTTTACTCTTGAGTTTCGCTCATTTCATCTCATCACGTGATAAGCTCACGGAAAATACAGGAGATGAGACAAGATTTCATAGTCATATTTGCACAAAAAAGTGACTGTTTCTGCAGCTCAGCATGCAGGTGCATTTTCAGCTAGCAGCAATACTTCTTTTGACAGCAAACCACATCTTTTTTCCTTGATACTGTCTCGTAACTTGTTTAGCAAGTTCTTGTAGGATGCCCATTATTGTTGACCTTTTTTGTAAGTAATCAACACCTTTGCTATCCCAAAACTGACATCACCTTGCTGGACTGCCTTCTTTTGGATCATCCTATAGATTAGTGTGACCACATTTGAATTCCTGTTTCCGTCATTTCACAGTCTCATATGATGGACATTCCTCACCTTACACACCTAGCATCTCTTCATGGATTGTTTGTGAACTTTTCTCTTGAAGATGAAGGAACCAAATCATGGTTCAATATTCAATTTTGTTCAGTATGATACCTACTATCATACTTCTAACTCTGGTTAAACAGGACTTATCAAAACAAAAGAAAGTATGTATATTAGTAAGACAGTAAGTAACCAATCATTGTTTACAATTACAGTATATATAAAATATATATAATTACAGTTATAGCACACATACCGTATGAGGAGGATAAGAACTTTTTGACCTCCTCCATATATATAAAATGCTTACATTTCATGTGTCTGTTGTCTGTCCACTCTAATTTGCATACTTACCTAGTAAGCTGAAATTTGAAGAATGTTATAGTGAGCCTACTGTACTATGTGCAAAAATCAGGCAACCAAGAATTCCATTCTGAAGAAGCAGAAAAGGGGGAAATTAAATATTCTATGTTTAGCTGATGAAAACTTTTAAAAATAATTATTTGAGAGTTTTATATGGAAAAAAATCCCTTCACATATTGGTTAAAAAACTATAATCAAAAGGGAGTCAATAAAAATAACAGCCCCAAATTTGATAATTTTTTATGTTATTTCTATTTTGATGAAAATCAATATCTAAAGATTTTGGGACTACAATGACAAATCTGATGAGATTTTTTTTTTCAAATTCAAAATGATGGATCCACTATGGTGATCTCAAATTTAATGCATATTTAATCTGATTTTCCATTGTTGATCAGACTAGCCATCTGGAAATCTTATAACTTTCATCTTTATCTGACAAACAGGTTTATATATACAGTATTTTTAATGATAAGCATTAGTACATTACTTCTTCATTCACTTTATCTGTAATCAAAAGCTACCAAAAACTATTTTGACTACAGAGAAATCATCATTGCTTAGAAGGATTAGAAGGCTAGAAGATCTCTTGTACTATAACTTAGTTTTGGGCAGCAACAGTTCAAATAATTGACTAGTTCAGATAATTGATACTCTATTCCAGGAGTGTCAAACTGGCGGCCCAGGGGCGCATGTGGCCCTCGATGTGATTTTTTGTGGCCCTTCAACGCTCTTAACTAAAATGAAAATGAGAATATGTTATGAGATAATAGAAAATGTCTCTTCGTAACTATGTCATATACTATGATACACTAGTTCGATTTTAATGAAATACAATTGCATGTGTTATTTTGTTTCCATTGGCCTTATCGGATGTATACATACAGATGAAACTGATTTTTCAGATCAGTGACACTAATAAAATGCTGTTTTGAAGGACTACATAATTTTGTGCGAATTTCTTATTAAAAAAAAAAAAAAGCCATAAATGAGAATCTGTACTTTTTTGGATAGACAAATGCAATGATCAAGTTCCAAGCAATCCCTCTTTGAAGGATGTGCATAAAAGACGTGCTAATGGGCTTGTTAAAGATTTATTTGTTGCGTTATTAACTTCTTTAAAAAATCTAAATAGTTATGATAATTTGAATTTATAAAATTTTAATGAAAGCTTTGGCTTTTGTACAGAAAATGTGACTTTTAACGCTTAATAGAAAATTAAAGATTGACAGCGAGGAATTAATTTAAAAAAAATATGTATAATTAAAATAACATAATACATATTATAATTTAATTATAATATGTATTATGTAGTAATTATATATTTTTGTAATATATTCATTTGATTACACAATGTTTTTAAATATCATATCTACATTTCTGAATCCTACTCCAAAACGTAAAGAAAAAAAATTAAATGTGATGTGGCCCGCGGTAATCTTACAGGCTTATTAAATGGCCCTTGAATTAAAATGAGTTTGACACGCCTGCTCTATTCTATTCAGTTGCATTCTCCAAATTTATAAAGATTACTTCATAAATATGAAAATTCAGTTAAAAATGTCAAAATTATTTCAAGCAACCTAATTCTAGAAACTATTGCATCTTTCAAAGACTACCTTGATAAGCAAGACATTTAACTTCTTAATAAATTCATATCAGGTAATATTAATAAACAGCTTTTTAATTTCAATGTTCTAAAAAACTTCACTCATAAATTTATACACTTCTCTAATCAAATCAGCTATATACAACAAATTCTTTTTTTATTCAAGCAGTAGTTTCCTTTTGTATTATTTTTATGACAGTATGAAAGAGTTCAACTATGCTATTCAAAGTTCAAGAAGTAAAACAGTCTTTAAATGCATTTCAATGTTTTGAAAGTTTTTTATACAAGTCTTCACACTTTAGATAGTTAACTTACTGTATTCAAAGTACATGCAAGGTGAACAAAGATTAATAATAATAAATCATTGATATTACTGAATTCCCTGAGAGATTGTTATACACAATACAAATGTAATGGAAAGCTGAAGCCATCATGAAATTCAAATCTACTTAAATTAAAATTTACAGTATCAATATATATATATATATAGTACTTGTTTTTACAATAACTACATTTTTTAATAATTTTTTTGGTCAGAATATAGTATTTGTTATTGTAATGAAAGTTTGATTTAAAATATTGCATCTAATTATGATAAAAAATTTATTGAATAAAATGTTTTTGGAATACTAGTATCCCAGTTTCATAAATTAAAAATATTGAAATACCAATATTAAGATTTTGTCCAATATTGTAAGCTCTAGGTTAACTTCACATTGGTTTTGAAAGTGCATCCTAAACAAAGATTTCTAATTTGAATTTCTGCTGTAAGTTTTATTTGAAAAAAACAATATATTTTATTCAAAAATGAACTGCTTTATTCAATAAAATATATATATTTTATTGAAATAATATGTGCCATTATATGTTTTTCTATTATATATATAAAATAATCAATCACATACCATTTAGGAACTTGTATTATGCACAAACAACAGCTATTCCCTTCTTTGACTGGATGAGGACATGAAGGATGGTATCATACATGAGAGCAATTTATCATAATAGCATATAGTGTTATTATGCAATTAATTTCATAGCAATTAATTCATTTAATCCCTATTATGGTTGCATGACTTTTCATCAGAATAGATGCAGTCATAATAGATTCCAAATCAGACAGTAATTTAAAGAGACTATCTAGACCTGATTCATTAATTCATATCCTAAATTTCTCTTTCTGATATCCTAACATAGATGGGCCAGATCATGATGTAGTCTGAAATGGCTTACAACTTAACTGTCTGCAAATATAGATATTATTAAAAATTATAAGAGCATACAATGAAATATAAGAATACATTAATTGTAAATAATTAAATAACAATGATCTCAGTGATATTTTTTTCATTACTACAGTACTTTTTTATATTTACATTTTTATTATCTAAATTCAACAATGAAGATCCAGAATGATAACATTTTATGAAAATTCATTATGATCAAATTCAAAAAACTTTTGACTGATTGCAGATATGGGTTTTTAATATGCTAATAAAAAATACAATAGACCCCTGTATAACATGAATTTTTGTATAACAAGATGAAAAATTGCAGTAATGATCATATATTGTGATAAAACTGGCCTATATAACGCAATAGATAAATTTGACATTTTCACAATTAATTGCAATATAGTAATTTGATGCCCTGATGAGCTCTAATTGTAATTGTCAGCAGTCATATTGTAATAAATACAAATATCCTTCATATTTTTTAATACCTGATTCATGTATAATTTTATATGGCTAATAAAACATGGATTCAATAACCAATATAGAGCACTAACGACAGTAGTGACTTCAAAAAACTTATTTATTTCAAAATAATGAAGTATTTCGATCTATCAGCTAGACCATCATCAGTGTTTACACTAACTTATAAAGCACATAAATAGAACATGTGTTCTTACAATTTAAAATTCAAATTGCATATATACAGAATTGTGAGAGCTTCAAGCTTAATTTAAGTATAGAACTTAGATACATAGGTATAAACTCGATACAAATATAAATATTATTATATAAAATAAAACTTGTAACAAAATAAGAATAAAAATATCTTTGTGTTCTGCTATGTACTATAACACCGTTGTCCGGTGTTAAGTGGCGATGGTTTCATACTTATGTTTCTATGACGTAACACCATGTGGGCGACAAGTCTACTTGTGGCTTATTGTTGATTGTGATGTTATGCCTACTGATTCTATGTAATTCCAGTGCTTCCACCAAATACTTGTGTTTAGTATTATTAACTTTTCTAACTATTTTCACATCATCCCACTTTATTTGGAGGTCATCTTCATATGCTTTAGTGGACAGTGCTGTAGTAAGCCTGTCATGGACAATATCAGACATATGTTCCCGGATGGGGTGCTTTATAGCTTGTGAGGAAGTTAACTTTGACCTATTCTATTTTTATTTTATTATGCACTCTATTATTTATCGTTATTTTCCTATATGCTAACTATTATATTTTAGTTTAAAAGTTAACTTACTTCCACCTTCTCCGTCGTAGTTGGCAATCACGTGATACGGAATCGGAACCCGTATCCGGAAGAGCTATCCCGGTTAATGATGTCATCTTATCTACATAAATTTTACCACTGAAACTGATATGTGAAAATAAGAATGATCCATATCGGTAATTTTGTTCGATATATAAATTAATTGTAAAGATAATGACATGAATGAATTACTCTGTAAACTAATAACTTTGAACTTGTTACGTATAAGTATGCAAATGAGCGAAGTGCGGGATTGTAAGTCACCCGTATAAAAGACCGACGCAATCGACAAGTTTTTTGAGGTGTTGTTTGGTAATGAGAGGTGCTGAATTTCCAGACGTAGAATTGGTGAAAGTGACAATTAAGTTTCTTGTAGAAATCGACGATTATTTGAAATTTGTATCGGAGGTGGAGGTATTAGAATTTAAGTAGTATTTAAGGTTTATTCCTTTGTGGATTTTTGATATTTGAATTGGATTAAACAAGTTTTGTTGGATACTTGTTTGTTGCTTTATTATAGTTTCAATAAAGCATTTATTAACACTTTTGTAAGTGTTTTGAGTCTAATAAATTTATAGTTTTATTATTATTTAACTTGTTTGGAAATTTATTCAATTTCTTAGTGTAAGTTCTAACATCGTTTTTGTCCGTTTTACTGCTAACACTTAATCGGTACTTTTAGTTTAAGTTCCGATTTCCGTTTTCGTTTCGTCGATTAGACGTTACGTTATTGTTAGATTGTTTTGTAGTTAATTATATTTAAGTTAGAACTTAGAAAAGACCTGAGCTCAGGCAGAACTCTGGAATTTGCAGAGTTGCTAACCATTAGGCCTAGTTATAATTAGAATTAGTGACTTTCGTTCTAAAACGCGACTTTGCAAGTTTTATTATTATTTAACTTGTTTGGAAATTTATTCAATTTATTAGTGTAAGTTCTAACATCATTTTGTTCGTTTTACTGCTAACACTTAATCGGTACTTTTAGTGTAAGTTCCGATCTTTGGTTTCATTTCGTCAGTCAGACGTTACATTATTGTTAGATTGTCTTGTAGTTAATTAGATTTAAGTTAGAACTTAGGTAAAGACCTGAGCTCAGGCAGATTTCTGGAATTTGCAGAGTCGCTAACCGTTAGGCTTAGCTACAATTAGAATTATTGATAGTCGATCAAATTCACGACTTTGCAAGCTCTATCTGTGACACCTACATAGAATTCCTGACTATTGTTGGTAATATTGGAAAAAGGTATAGAGCAAACTCCTGCGAGGTCATGTTCTGGTCTCCTATCTTTATCATTGCATAATAATTGGAAGACTGTTGGGTTTCTCCTGTAGGTAATTTCAGCTGGTGACTTTCTAACTATATTTTTAACTCTAGATCTCATCATTCTAAACGGGACACAAACCCTACGTGGATCTTGACTCGGGTGAGTAACTTCATTGGAAGGGGGAAACAACCTGCACTTTCATAGAAATAAGGTGACCAACTATTTTTGGCATAAAAGGAGTATGCTGGCTGCCCGAGATTGCCCCTCAAAACTGTCCGAATATTTCTGAGTCGGGAGCCGAATGACCGTTTTTTAGGTCTCATATTTTGTGTGACGTGAAATATGAAGATGACCAATTATTGATTGTCTTCATTTTTCATTGGATATGGTAATTGGGATTGTGGAAAAAAAACCAAGTTTCTTCAATCGACTATATTTATTTTTAAAAGAATATGAAAATGAATAGTAATTCTAATATTTTAAATTTATATGACTTATTGAAATCATATTTTTGTGTTGTATGAATTTTTCTGGATAATTCTGAATTTTCTTCCAATAGCTCACACGTCAGAACAACTTGCATCCCCCATGTTGAATTTAACCATTAAAACTGCAGCTAGAGTCTTTACAATTTTTGCGATTTTTCACTGCTTCAGTAATCATTACCAAGCAAAAATACCCTCTCTACAGCTGCATTAGTGCCGGGGCAACATAGTGCATATTCAATCAATAATTTTAAATTTTTGTGGGGAATACATTTTTGTTTAAAATGCGAAAATATTTCTACCCACCTCCTGTCCACACTCACTTTTTCATCTATCCATTTCTTCAGTCTTTCTTCATTTAAATACATATTTACCTTCAAATTTCTTCACACAGAAAATTGTCATCAATAATAATATCTTTCTTTTCTTCATTACGAATATGACTATTGAAGAAACATCTTCCGATTCAATTTTGCCTTTCAATAAAGTCCACTTGAAGCAATTTAATTCAGTAAAGTTGACTGACCAATTTTATGTTTTTAGGAGTACAAAAGGAGTACAGGTTTTAAAAGGAGTACGGTTCACAAAAAAATAGTACAAAACTCCCTAAAGGAGTACGTTTGGTCACCTTAATAGAAATAGACTTCTGAACTTTATTATAGAGACTTGATTTATAAATAATCTTGAATAACCATGTTGGATGGCCACATTGTATACTCTCTGTTTTTCTATCCACCACTTGGGAAGTGTTACAATGGGAATATATATGCCTGAAATATGCTTCAAGAGCTGCCCTCTTGTACTTAACTGGATCGCTGGACAACCTAGGTATTATAAGACTAGATGTAGAGGGCTTAATATAGACTCCTGTAATGGGTTTTCTCAAGTCTATAATAAGGTTCAGAAGTCTATTTCTATAAAGCGCAGGTTGTTTCACCCTCTTCCAATGACGTTACTCACCAGAATCAAGATCCACATAGGGTTTGTGTCCCGTTTAGAATGATGAGATCTAGAGTTGTTAAAAATATAGTTAGAAAGTCACCAGCTGAAATTACCTACATGAGAAACCCAACAATCTTCCAATTATTACGCAATGATAAAGATAGGAGACCAGAACTTGACCTCGTAGGAGTTTGCTCTATACCTTTTTCCAATATTACCAACAATAGACAGGAATTCTATGTAGGTGTCACAGATAGAGCTATAAAGCACCCCATCCGGGAACATACGTCTGATATTGTCCATGACAGGCTTACTACAGCACTGTCCACTAAAGCATATGAAGATGACCTCCAAATAAAGTGGGATGATGTGAAACTAGTTAGAAAAGTTAATAATACTAAACACAAGTATTTGGCAGAAGCACTGGAATTACATAGAATCAGTAGGCATAACATCACAATCAACGATAAGCCACAAGTAGACTTGTCGCCCACATGGTGTTACGTCATAGAGACACAAGTATGAAACCAATGCTGCCTAACACTGGACAACGCAGTACATAGCAGAACACAAAGATATTTTTATTTTATTTTTATTCTTATTTTGTTATAAGTTTTATTTTATATAATAATATTTATGTTTGTATTGAGTTTATACGTATGTATCTAAGTTCTATACTTAAATTAAGCTTGAAGCTCTCACAATTCTGTATATATGCAATTTGAATTTTAAATTGTAAGAACACATGTTCTATTTATGTGCTTTATAAGTTAGTGTAAACACTGATGATGGTCTAGCTGATAGATCGAAATACCAGTTAATGTAAATGCTGATGATGCTCTAGCTGATAGACCAAAATTACTTCGTTATTTTGAAATAAATAAGTTTTTTGAAATCACTACTGCCGTTAGTGCTCTATATTAGTTATTGTCTTAGTGTTATAGGCAGTTTATATATCTTGTTACAACTGATCAACATGGATTCATATAAAGCTGAATGTATCTCCCATATTATATGGGTGTCAATAGTACTATAAAAGGCATGAAGTTTCATCTTAAGTTCTTTTGTATTATTAAGTCTTAATAATTATCTTAAGCTGATAAATAACGAATAATGATAATATAACATAATGTCAAATCTCAATCAACTATTATCATTAATATGTGGAATATAAATCTAAACAATTTGATTTTTTTTTTATACCAAGCAACCATTAGTTTAGCAATTTTCCTCAATAGTTTACTTTCAGTACTCAACTAAAACCATTAATAATCCTAAGTTTATTTTTTTAAGTATTTTGAGGCCAGACAATTATTTTAAATCATTAATATATATATGAAAAAAATATATATATACTAATAATAATCTCCAGAAATGAAAATAAAAATTTAATCCTGGATATCTGTTCATTGGGATAATTTTGTTGTTATATATATTGAAAAACTTTTATTTAATTTTGTTGTTAGTTTTTCATTATAATAAACAAAATTTCAAATTTAATTATGGCTAAAAAATGTCTTTTGCATTTTGATAAAAATATATCAAAGATTAATAAATTAGCAAATATCTATTTAGAATATAATACAAATATTACTTAAGATTGTGGTGCAGTTTTTCCAATATTGTAAGATTGTTCAACTATCATTAATTATTGACAAGATGTAACAGCTAGGAAAGGATCATAGTGTTTCTCCTAAAACAGATATTGTTATTCTAAAAAATATTACCATAACTTCTTAGAATAATTAATACTAGCAATTTATAATATCTATAAAAATCCTTCATAAATTATATACATCTTTTAATCTATCTTTAAATAATTTTACAGTGTTAAATTATTTACAAAATTTTAGTATTTTGAACAAAAAATATATCATAACAATAAAATGAATCCTCAAAATCACTTAATTTTAGAAAATACAATTAAAATTGCTAGCAATGTGGCAAAATTCATTCTTTTTCTTAAATTAAAAAATTGTTGCAATTCTTGTGGAACAATAAATCAATTTAAAAATGATAATTTATCATAAATTTATCACATTTTTATCTTATATTCATAACACTAATTTATTTTTTATCAGTTTTTTGCTTTAGTAATTATCTTAAACCTTATAATCATATTTTTTATTTTATTTTTTTCAAAATGATAACTTGCAATTTTAAGCTAAGCATTATTAATCTTATTTGAGACTTAACTCAATTAATCAATATTTAGAATTATTTAATAAATAATTATTTCAGAAATGGTCACTATTAATCTATTATTTTGCTTTAGATTATTTCTCTTACAGTAAAAAAAGATAAAAATATACTATAAATTGTTAATAATAATCAAAATTTATTTTGAGTATGACTTTATTCAGATTAAAAAAAATTATGGATTAAAGAAGATATGAACATTTTAATTAGGTGATAAAATGGGTAAGGAACAGGGCATTGATACATCAAGGCACTGCAAGATGAATTAGTTCTGCCATGCCATGCACTGTATTTATCCGGATTGTGTACAATTATATTAAGTGAATAGATGAGAGAGAATTAAAATTTCTGTTTACTAAAACTAAAATGTTCATTGCACAATATAGAACAGTAAAGAATACTGAGATTATAGAACTATTGCTGATTTTGTTTTTACAATGTATATCATACTTCTTTCATATTTAACATTGTAAACAATTACTTAAATAAAATTTTACAAAATTAAAAATTGAGAATACAAAATTACACATTTTGCATAAAATTATTAAGATTTTTATTGTATTAGTTTAAAAAGAACATATAATTTTTTTAAAGCTATATGTTCTTTTAAACTATACGATTTAGAAATAACAAACTGAAAATATATTTCATTCTAAAATATATTGATGCCAAATAAACATATTACAAAAAGTTTCAACTTATTCACAATTTTAAAATAAAATTTATTCCATGGTGGCAAATATTTTTCAATTCACAGGAACTGAGGATTTTTATTCAATTCTTTCTCTTATGAGGCACACCCGTTTATGAACACTCCATTTTTTGCGCTTCAAAAATATGGAATTTAATTTTTGTATATATATTTTAACTAAATATTTACAAGGAATGGACCCATAAAATAAATATAGATAAATATCTGAAATTCTACAATTACAGCTCCTATTCGGCACTGTAATTATTTGTATAGTATATCATATACTACACTGATATATATGTGTGTGTATATATATTTATATATATATCAATAACAAAAGGGATGGGAATTATACACAATTTGTAGAAGGGTAAAGAAACAAAGAACAAATGTGCAATATGACTAGACATTTTATAACAAAGGAAGAAATTATAATGGAGTATTTTTTGTTTGAATCAGCAAATATAATTAGCTGAATATACGATAAGAAAATGGATGAAGCAATATTGATCATTGGACAGAAACTGAATGATAGCCTAAAATATTTACAGAAATCTTACTCAAATACCTAATATATAGATTGTACATAGATTTATTGTCTTCACCATAGTCATTATTCTGATAGGAAGACGATGTCATTTTTTCAGAATCGTGCAGAATAGTTTTGAAAGATTTTTTGTCCAATTAAATTTTATGTATATACTTTAGGCTAATAATCAGATTTCTGTAATTTTTTAATTTTTACAGTTTAAAATTTCAACACAATGAAATTTTTACAATATGAGAGAAATCACTATTCTCTGTTAACTAACAGCATAGTAAGTCAAAGAACATTTAAAATGTTCTATCTATTATAGTCACCAAAAACTGTCAATAAAGAATCTTTTAGCAGCATTTGGTTTCAAACATTAAAACTTTTTAAAAGAAATATCTATTTGTTTACTACAGAGCATTAATTTTTCTAGAGTATTAACAATATTACTGATTACATTAAATATCTTTAAACTGATTATCTCAAGTGATGATTCTACACATTGAGAAATTATATTGGTATACTGCATTGAGCATTTGTACATCATCTTTTCGTACAGATAGTACAGACAAAGTTAAAAACACATTCAAAACTTATATGAATGGGACAAAATTAAAAAAAAAAATATATATAAATAATAATAAAACTGGAAAACAACACATTTCTTGATTTACAGTCAAAATGGTATGAATTGCAAGCATGCCACATAGCAGCTACACAGCATTATCTCTTGAGCGTATCTTATCACACTACCAAAATCAAGTGCTAAGCACTCATTAAAATCCATGTGGCAGCTTTTGTCACAAGTGTTGAAGAATAGAATAAACCTCTGAAAACAATCAACAATTATTTACAATAACAACTGTGGCAATTTGAGTGTTTGAAAGGCGTCTCCTAAAATGACTATTCCCATCAACACTTGTGTTCAATATTTTATGAGCTGAAAGAAGAAACATAGCAATATGTGTCAATGTTAAAATTGCAATGTTAATACACATGATAAAATACAGATATTCCGAGAAAATTTTATGGGTGGCAGATGCTAGAGATTTGTAGTAAGTTTTTTTTATAAATTGCAACAATACAGCAGCATTTAAAGTTGATTCTCTCCAAGCATATACTACACACCTAAGTAGCATTACTGGTAATACAACAGATGAAAGTTAAGTAATATTTTATAACATATTTAGTTTTTAATTGTCGCTAGTTTTATTGGAAAGAGAAGTCAGTAAAAACTTGCCTTATTTCATTCAAAGTCAACAATTTCTTTGGGATTACCAGAAATTAATTTGTTTTATTAATATTCCATAAAAATGAAATTGTTATTTTGAAAATCACAGTTGCATATGATGTTTTTATTTATAATAAAGCAATGACTGAGTCACTACTACTAACAGAAGTATTTCAGGCAGTCATCTTATGCTTCTAAATCATATGATGAATTTCCCAAAATACAATTATAATACCAACAATACTGATTAATTTTAAAATCAAAATACTGTATTTTAATAAAGTAGAATGGCAATAACATCAAATATGCCACTAACTTTGAAACTAACAAAAAATAATTAATATATTTTTAATATTTAACAGCAATGAAAACATTAAGAGAGGAGTAATGCTTAGCAACTTGTAAACATTTTTAAACTTTCTTTTCAGATCTATAATATAATGTTCAAGCAAATGACAACAATCCTTGCATGCGCAATATGCTTAATGCAATAAATAAATGAAATGCATAAAAAGAATATGACCAAAACTATCAAAATTCTATTCAGAATAAAAGCATACCATGGAATGTATATCATTTAGGTATAAACTCCAAAATGATCTTGGATTGAGCCTATATAAACTAAATTCAATAATATATTTGCTGATGACAATAAGTTTTCTTTCTGAAAAACTAGTCACAAGAGAATAATAAAAATATTACTATTTATATGAATGCAACCAAAAATATCACTATTTGTTTTCTTACTGTACAATAAATTGTACAGGATGATATCTGTACAGTGATTTTATTGGAGGCTTTCTTTGAAAATATTTCATTTTACTAAAAATGCCAAATATACAGTCTTTATATGTGTATAATATATTTTCATATGTATATTTATATATATGTATATATATAATGAAGAAAAATTAGCTGCAGTTGAATTTTGTTCTAAATTCCCTCTTGCTAATTGAATATTCATTTACTCTGATAAAACAGATCATGTAGGAAATTATTTACAAGATTAAAAAAAACTCTGAAGAAGATACTCATTACATGACATTTTACTGCTTTTTAACAGATCAAAACTTTGAATAAATTCTCTATAAGTTTCTGAGCTATATGATATGTTTACTCCTTCTAACTTATGGTATGCAAATGATATGACAAACTTCTAATAATGAAGAATTAGATATTTTAGTCTAAATTTAAATAAATCATTTTGTTCAACATTTAAATATATATAATAACAATAAATAATAACAACATAAATTCACAAAATATGATTTTCAATAACTTATCACACTAAATGAAATGAGGAGAAACAGAAAAGTGAACAATTGACACAGCAGATAAATGTCATTGCATATAGTAGCACTATGAGAACTTTTTCATTATAAAGAAAAGATTTTGGCAGAATATCATCCATTGAAATAAATTCTTGGAATTGACTGTTTCATGAACACAAATAACAAGAATAACTTATAGCACATTAATTTCCCACATTTTCCTGAGACATTTTCTTCATCCAGCATTATCTACAGCTGATCTTGCAAAATAAGCTCATCATTGTTGACTTCAGTCTTTTATATATTATGTTAACTAGTAGAAAGAGCAATAGATGTCATTAAGATATCCCACAAAGAAATATATATGATTGATTATTCACACATAATGTCTGTCTGAACAATCTTTCTCCCATGAATATGATACTCCTGTCTTCAAAAACTATTAACATTAGCATATTTTTTTTCCTTTCTTTGCACTTTTTCTTCAGGGATGATCGTCATTAATGATGTCAACGTTTTGACTCTTCATTATCATTTATCAGATGCCTTCATAACTTAATAGTAAAACAAGAGATTAAATTCAGTTAAAATATAATAAAAAATTACAATTCTGAAAGCAAATATTTACTTTATTATAAATTATCAATATATGAAATATATATAAAATATTAACAATTAATTATTGTATATACTTGTGTATAAGCAGATCTAGGTATATGCTGACTTCTCTATTTCAAAGTTTGAAAATCAGTAATATGTGAAATCTATATATAAGGAGACCTCCAATTTTCAAGTGTTAGAGCAATATGACATTCATTGAAATGAATCTATAATTTCTTTTATAATTTAAAAACTTTTCCAAATTCAGTTCACTATTGGAATAAATAAGGTTACTTTGACAAAATGCTAAACTTCTGGCATTGAAATGTGAGATGACACAGAGAAAAAGCTGGATGGGAAGTAGGATATGATCATGTCATATCACATCTATTCATGTTTCTCTACAATATGAATTTTACTGAGGTGTTTGTTCAACAGAAAATATCAAATATAAAAAATTTTCATCACTTCCAATTCTCAATAAAGTTTAAATAATAATAATAATAATAATAAACCCCTCCTGAATCCTGCTATGCTGCCTCAAAGTGGCGAAGGGGTGTACGTGGGCGGAATGGGTGATGCACGTCAGAAATTATATTTCTAGTAGGGTCACCCAGGGCGAGAAGGCTATTCCATTATGCTCAACCAAATGCTAGCAGGTGTCCCCACTTTGGTGGTGTTTTGTTTGTATGCAATGGCACAAAGCAGAAAACGAAAGCATACCGGCTC
>AYEL01063030.1:0-12440 GCA_000484575.1 Olivierus martensii
GAAATTTGAATCGATGTCATCTTTCAGATGTATAAACACGCCTACCAAATTTTGTTTATCTAACACAAGTCTTTCTTGGTGTTGGGATTTTTTTTTCCGTCAGTGTATTTTACATAGTCTTATACAGGAAATATTATCCCGCAATTCGACAGTTTCTCAATTCGACATTACTTCAGTGATGGATTAGTGTTGAATTGCGAGGTACCTCTGTACTACAAAGTTGAAAGGATGGGATAAAAATATTCAAAATTCTATCAAGCCATTCAAATATAAACAATATTTTTTACATATAATTTGAAAAAACAGTTTGGCTATTGAAAAAATTTAGGAACCACTGTCAAAAAGAACACACAAAAAACAATTTGCAAAAGCTGGATTAATAAAATCAGAATTGAATTTTGTTGAATGTTTTAATAACAGAGTCCAGTAAGTTTTAAAGTAAATTTATTTAAATAATAACAAAATAAAAGAACAAAGAGTTAGTGGACCACATTGTGGACACTCAATGACAGGACGAGGGACGGCACAAAAATGTCTAACTATTTTGCTGATGTTGCCAGCTCATACAACAAGCGTGCACTGTTGTCAGCTCATATAACAACACTCCCCATGAGTTGGTAGCCCCCTTCCCTTTCGTTAGATTAATCCAAGTAAATCATACAAATATTTATGAGGTAGTTTTGTCAAGGGTTTGGTGAATATGACTGCTTTATTTTTGTTAGTTGAGATGTAGACAAGTTTTATTTGGCCACTATTGACCTTCTCTTTTATATAATGGTACCTTATGTCAATGTGTTTTGTTCTTGAATTCTCAATCCTGTTTGAAGAAAAACTTATAGCTGACCTGTTATCACAGAAGATAGTTATTGGGGTTTGAACTTGTGTGATGAAATTTAATCCACTCATAAGGGATTCTATCCATGTAACTTCTTTTGCTGTTTCTGACAGGGCAATATATTCAGATTCCATGGTTGATAATGAGACACATTTTTGTTTCTTTGATTTCTATAACACTGCATTACCCCCTACTTTTATTAAAATTCCACTTATGGATTTTTGGTCGCCGATGTCACCAGCCCAATTTGCATCGCTGTGGGCTTCTATTTTATCCCCACCTCTTTTGTACTTTAGACTGAGGTCCTGAGTATAGTTAAGATAGCGAAGAATGTGTTTTAAAGCTATCCAATGGTGTCTCCTAGGATTGTTGTTAAATTGGGATAATTTTGTCACAGCATAAGATATATCTGGCCTTGTATGAGTCGTTAGATGCATTAAGCATCCTATTAGTTTTCTATATGGGATGTTCTCCATTTCTAGATCGTCAGCATCCGAGGTGTCATTTTTTTGTTGACTGGAATCCAGGGTCCATTGGTATTGACATAGGTCTGCATTCCTCCATCTCAAAGTTCTTTAATATTGATTTTATATACTTCTTCTGATTTATAAGTATGGCGTTTTCCTGGTATTCGATCTTGACTCCTAGTAGGTAAGTGATGGGTCCTGCAAAGTCGTGGTTTAGGACGAATGTCAATAACAATAATTATAAATTAAGCCTAACAATTCTAACGACTCTGCAATCCAGAGTTTGGCCTCAGCTCAGGTCTTTAACTAAACTCTAACTTAAATATAATTAACTACAAAATAATCTAACACAATGTACCGTCTAACTGACAAAACAAAACCGGAAATCAGAACTTAACTAAAAGTACTGATTAAGTGTTAGAAGTAGAACGAACAAAACGATGTTAGAAACATATCTGTTCGATCGCGCTGCGTTTCCGTCTCCCCCTTCGCCGTTAGTCGGGCGATCCAACGTATTTATTTTTTATTATTCTTTCGATTATGTTTTGCGATTAAAATATGTGGATATGTATGACTATACATAAATCAATATTTTAAATATTATATACTGCACAAATAGGATCGAAATATATAAAACAGTCGCGTTGCGTTCTCTTTTTGCTAATAATGCGTCCTATGGTAGAGATTGAATGCGCATAGTTATTTCTAAAAGTGCGTATTTCTTCTCGATTATATTATAAAAAATGTGCAGATGTATTTGAATGTTCAAATTTAAATAAATTAAAAAAATATTAATTTATTGAACGCTTTATAAATAAAATCAGGATGTGTAGATTGATGTTTTTAACGATAAACATGTCTGCCGCTAATACACGTATCATCAATAATAATAAATAAAAATATAGCGATGTTACTGATCGACAATTTGGGCATTTTTAAGTAGTTCTGTCATTTAAAAAAATACGTGATTATTATTTTTCAGAGAAATTTACCCTTTCGATGATCACGTATGTTCCAGTCGGTATTCCATCCGTCATTTACAGCAAAATTTCCGTTACATTATTTTGATTTTGATTTTTTTAATCATTTAAATTTTGTTGAATAATTTTTTAAGAATGATGGAAACTAATACAGTATTTACTGGATATTTTCTGCCTAAAAAACATTCAATAAAATCGTATTGTAAAGAAACGCGATTGAATGCGATGCGACATAATTGCTTCCTTTTCTCCATTCAATATTTTCTTCGTGTCGCATCACGACGTTTCAATGCTGTAAATTTCGCTTTTGTCATTTATTCTAATAATAAACGGGATTTCTCAAATTTTTAAATTATTTTTTAAAATTATTAAAAAAATCAACATATCATTCATTGAAATAGATATTCTAACACTTGAAAATTGAGATGGTCGACTTATTTCACATTTTTGCCATTTTCAAACTCTGAAGTAGAGGATCGACTTATATGCGAGTATCTGCGGTAATTTAATTCATGGATAACTACAAATCAACTTCATGATACAGTGATACCTCGGATTACGAACGTCTCGGTTCACGAACAAATCGGTCTATAAACAACAATTTCCGTGAACAAATTTTGCTTCGCTTTACGAACGATGCTTCGGTTCACGAACAAAACAAATTTTGCTTCCCTTTACGAACGATGCTTCGGTTCACGAACATGCTTTACGAACGATGCTTTGGTTCACGAACACACACGCACTTTTGCTTCGCTTCCAAATCAGTCTACGAACACCATTTGCAAACAAATTTTGCTTCGCTTTACGAACGATTTCGGTTCACGAACACACACACACGGAGTGCATGGAGCGCACGTGACTGCGGCGCACAAAACCCTGCGTACAGCCTCGCCCCCAGCAGCAATCCAGTTGGCCCACAAAACCCTGCGCACAGCCTCGCCCCCAGCAGCAATCCAGTTATTCACGAACACACACGTACGGAATGCATGGAGCGCACGTGACTCGCGGCCACAGCCTCGCCCCCAGAAGCAATCCAGTTGGCCCAGCTCACATGGATACAGTAGAGTCACAGCCTTGCCCCCAGCAGCAATTCCGGTTCGCCCATTCACATGGGTACAGTAGAGTCCCAACAAGTGTTGATATTATAGTTTTTTTCATTATTTAATTAAATTTATCCCTTATTATGGCTCCCAAAAAAGTTAAGAGTGTTAGTGAAGGTGGTGTTAAACATGCTTTCTTCTAATATTACTGTTATATTTATTTCCTTTCTGTATTATTTCTACACAAAGCCATAACATTTTAAAATTATTTTTCTAGGATAAAAAAACGTATTATTTGGATTTACATTAATTGCAATGGGAAAAATTGATTCGGATTACGAACTTTTCGGATCATGAATAGGGTCGAGGAACGGATTGTGTTCGTGAACCGAGGTACCACTGTATTTACAGAATCATTAATTATCATTTAATAATAATACCTCCCTTCATATAAGAGATTTAATGTATTCTATAAACAGAAATATATATTGAAAGGATGTATAAATTCATATAAGATCTATGGATCTATTGTCCGAAGATAAATTTTGAAATAAAGTACAATTTTGTACTTTTATCAATAATCATACAAATACAATTATTTAATCGGTTATGATTAAATAAAGAGTATTGCTTATGAATACAGTACAGTATTACTGTATTCATCTAAATATCATATCTGCTAACGTTTATCTGTAGCAGGGCTGTCCAACCAGCGCGGCGGCCCATCGCTGTACTGAATGCGGTCTAATCTAAAATGATGGCCGCGTAGTAAAGCTTTGGCTTATCACCCTGGAGGATCCGGGTCCCACACCTCCAGTTTTTCAGGAGGGGTCCGGGTCTGGTCCCTTGAACCCCATCCTTCAACCATCCGGTTGAGCCCATCATGGGTGTTGGCCAGCCTGTGATGGGCTCTACAAGTGGCCGCCGCCAGATACAGTATATCCCATGAGGATATGGCGGCGTAATTTAACTAACCTAACCTAACCCAATCTAAAATTGTAAACTACTTTAAAATATTGAGATTTTTATGTATTTAATGAAGCTTTTATTAATTAAATACCTATCTACATTTTCTATTTCTTTTTTGTAAAATATTTCTTATTTCAATGATTATAACTTTTTGATCTGCTCATCGATTTTAAAAAATTTCTGAACGAAAAGAAGTCAAAGATTATTCTGCTACGACAGTTTTTCGTCAGCGGATAGCCGCTTGGTAAAGTTGTGGCTTACTACCCTGGAGGATCCGCGTCCCAACCTTCAGTTTTCCAGGAGAGGTCCGGATACGGCCCGTTGAACCTCATCCTTCAACCATCCGGATGACCCCATCATGGGTGTTGGACAGCCTGTGATGGGCACTATAAGTGGCCACTGCCAGATACAGAATATCCTCATGCGATATGGCGGCTTAATCAAACTAACCTATCCTAACGACAGTTTTGCTTATTTGTCATGGTAGATATCATATATTATACATTACTTATTAACTTTTTTGCTTAACAAATATCTTTTTTTTGTTGTTTGTTTTACGCCCCTTTCCAATCAATGAGATTACTAAGGAGCAGGGCCAGTTCAACCATGGGCTGCAACGACACCCGTGGAGGGAGACCGGATGGTGGTGAATGGGATCACCGGGCCGGTCCCGGAACCCCGAAAAACTTTTCAGATGATGTCACACCCGGATCTTCCTGCATGCCACGCTACCGCGTTACCAAGTGGCCATCCTGCCGCCTAACTGGAATTAGTATATTTTATCTGCGGCCCGAGACAATTTTTTTTTTCAAATGTGGCCCAAGAAAGCCAAAAGGTTGGATACCCCTGATCTATAGCCTAAAATGTGCACACTTTATATAATGTCATTCCAGAATGTGCACATTGATATACTGTTTATCGTTAAAAATAACAAAAAAACCATTGTTAACATTTTATATTTTCATATTATTAATATATTGGCCTATAAATATGTTAAGAATTACTGATTTTTCAATAAAAATAATATATCCAATAGATTACTTATATAGGATTTTGAACGATGGGTTTTGGTTCGGTGAATATTCAAAAACAAAATTATGTGCATTTTTGAAGAAAAATAGTCCCTTAATCTTAACAGAAACGAATTTTGAACTTTCAAAATCTTGTAATAATAAAAAAAAGAATTCTAAAATTAAAAACTTCGTTGATTCTAAAAGATCAATTATTGATACAGGAAAACCTGCGCTAGGTGGCCAGCTTTCGGTGGCTGAGATTATGGTCACCAAGCACAGGTTGGCCGCCAGACACAGTTAGCTACAAATTTCTTTATTAAACATCAAAGTTTAAAATACAAAGTTTGTGACACAGTTTCACATTATTAATTAAATCTAAGGAAATAAATCACAAATTAATGTCTATTTTCGGGATTTATTTCACTTTAGAATACTCAGCTGATAGATCTAGAGCCCATCTGTCATTTCTGATCAAAACACGATTTGCTGGCCACCTAGTAGATGTTGCACACAAGGTGGCGAAATTAATCACTGACCATGGCCATTTTACACAGTTAAAAATCCTCAATATGCTCGGGTTGATATTAAGGTAGTCACGGCTTGCAGGTTGGCCACCAGCACAGGTTTTTCTAACTAAATGCCAGACTAGAAAACTTTATAATAATTTTGTTAAAAGTCATTTATCTTGTCTTAATTGCCACAGTTTGGGATCTTTGTGAAGACTTTGATAAATGCATAGAAAAAAATTATATATAAAATGTTTGAATCAAGATTTCGCGAGTATTCTAGTCAATAATCCCGGTATTAATTATATATTAACATTAGAATATGATAGAAATTTAATTCCTCTTATTGACTATTCTATAGTACTTAATTCTGATTCTGGTACCCGTGACTAACAGATCCTCCGAATTATAAAAACATTTGATTTCGAAGAAATACACGTTCACGGGTAAAATTAAAGAATTGAACAGCATCAATGTAATCAAAGCATTCCAATCGAAAATCGTACTTTCAATGAGGAAAAACAATATGAGAGATTTTATAATACATAATTTTAACTGTAAAATTATACAGAAAATGTTTAGATTGTATACTATAGTTATATATATAGAAAGAAAATCTATATAAGACTATGAAAAGTCTCTATTTTATGCTTTTGAAGAAACAAAGAACCGACTTTAAGATTTTTAAATATTTTTAATTGATTATTACTGTATACAACTTTTTATTTAAAAATAAGCGCATAAATGGATCAAATTAAAATAACAATCAGAAATGGGATTTAAATAAATCATCTTAAGAATTAATTTCTGTTGCTTTTTTCTTGTAGCAACTTAAGAAAGATTTTAATATCAAATCTCGTTAGTTGCTTCGTCCGGTTCACAGAATTTGATTAACATTTAATATACTGTACGTCCTTTCCGAATTTCGATCACAAAAATTATTTGATTTTCCAGAGATATATAAAAGTCTTTATAACTTTGTATAATTTCATCATAAATTCTTACGCAAATCAATCATTTTAATCGCAATGTATGTTAAGCAATACTTTGAAAAGTTAGTTATAAATAAAATATTTCTAGTCGTTATGATCCAGATACAACAGGATTAAATATGTTTTTATCTCCCCTTATGCGATTTTGACCCAAGATATCCTATGTTAGGAAGTCACTTTTCCTAATTTATTTTCTGTAGGTTGTGGGAATGTATAAGGAACAAACAGATATATTTCACTTGTATATATAGATGTATATAATGTTTTACTTTCAAATTTATTGGCAATTGACGAAAATTAAAGATGTTTACATCTATAAATCTTAATAGAAGTACCATTCTATATACATATTCCAGATATGGATCTACATCTAAAAGTCCGCTTAAGAGTGATATCTAGAAGTCCACAAAAAGGAAATAATTGTTGGACTACTTCATGGATGATCATCTTTATTATCTCTAAACATATTATCAAATAAAATTAATTAATTATTAAAAATATTAATTTTTATTACTACAAGATGGAGACACATGCTATTTAAAAATTAATTTATCAATTTTGTAATAGTTACATTTATTAATATTACCGAAATATATTATTCATTTTGATCCGTCAGTTAAAATAAATCATAACCAGTTTTTACCTTTTTAAGTCAGTTGTAATTGATAATATAAAAATATTTGTAGTAATAAGAAATTTTATTCGATTTCAATCAACTACATTCCATAGAGTAAATATTTGAAGTTTTTTAAAATTAATAAGATGTATTCACTGTCATCATATAAAAAATTTCTCCATGGCTTCTAACATACCTTAGGATAAGGATATAAATTCATATCTAAGACTGAGAGAATCCCAAGAGAGATCTTGATGATCTTAGAACTACATGAATAAACTGAACTATTAGTGAAATGGAAAACTTCAGAATGTTGAAGGTAAACTACATACAGTGGTAACTCGGTATACGTCCTTAATCCGTTTCCAGATTCTTGGACTTATACAAAACAGCACGTATACCAAACGAGTTTTTCCCATAAGAAATGAAAATGATTAATCCGTTCCCATGAAAAAATTCCTATTGTTATTAGCATATTATACATCGATGGGGTTGTATAAAATAATTTAAACACTGCTTAATAGTAAAATACATAAATACAAAAGCAATTATAGTAGATGAAATAAATGAAAATTTAACTTCATTACCTTGCTGAGAAGAGTCGAGTGCCTACTAGGATGGTGCTGAGAAGGAAGGAGGAGAAGATGTTACTGTTTGGAAGGAGAGCCGCCTCCAATAAAATCTCAGGAATCTGAAATTCTGATGTTCTTTCTCTTTCTATTTTCTGTTTCTTTTTCCTACTTGGACCTTGTTGAGGTTTATCCGGTTTGATTTTTACAAAAATTTCTCCAAGAACTTTTCTTCTGCCTTTTCCTCAGGATGTTTCGGAAATATGATATTGTCTGGTCATTCCAGACAATGCTACTATTACGACTTGTTTGGACTTTATTTGGTGGTACTTCTCTGCAAGTTTTATATAAGGAATGTGTTTTTTAAGAGAACACACAACAGACTCATACAAGTTCTAGCACGCGAGTCGATTGTATTCCAAACAAAGGTCGTATACCAAGCAAAATTTTTCGCATCCAAACAGAACGTATACCAAGTTGGACTTATTCCAAAGCGGCATATACCGAGGTACCATTGTATATCCTTTTACAGTATTTTTATTTATAAGCATTTCATCTATATTGGAAATCAACAGATATATTTTTGTGTAACTGATAGTAAACGAAGAAAAATATCTAAACGTATATGAAGATTTTATATTAATTTTTCTTAAAATTTAATAATATAAATTTCTTGAAATTTTTTTTTAATTCTTTATATAATTTTTTCATAAATAAGCATCTTGATAATTCTACAGCAATTAATGCGAAAAATATATATAATAAGGGCCAACTTCCCGCGGTGCATACCATGTGTATATTTACACGAACTCACTTATGCCGTATTTGCCATCTCCATAACTTCGCTTCCGATTAAGCTAGTAACATGAAAATTATATATGTTATTGAACTTCCCGCGGTGCATACCGTGTGTATATTTACACGAACTCACTTATGCCGTATTTGCCATCACCATAACTTCGCTTCCGATTAAGCTAGTAACATGAAAATTATATATGTTGTTAAGATGTTAATATATGTTATTTATTTCCTCATGGGTCGGCCGGATGGCCGCATGGTAAAGCTTTGGCTTACCACCCTGGAGGACCGGGTTCAAATCCGGATCCCACACCTCCAGTTTTTCAGGAGGGGTCCGGGCCCGGCTCGTTGAACCCCATCCTTCAACCATCCGGTTGACCCCATCATGGGTGTTGGCCAGCCTGTGATGGGTTTTATAAGTGGCCGCCGCCAGATACAGAATATCCCATGAGGATATGGCGGCTTAATCTAACCAACCAAACCAAACTATTTTCTCATGGTCCTGTAAAAATTTCAAGCTTTAATCTCAAAGTGTCTAGGGGATAGAGGTCCCAAAATATCGTAAATTTGGGCACTGACTCACTCATCAAAATTAGTGTGCTTCCCTTTGACGCAGAGATTTGAAATTTAGCACAAGTATAGGTTTTAGGATACAGATAAAGGAAAAATTCTGAAAATTACAATTTTCCTATTATTTTTGTGACTTATTATTTACTTCACCTGACACGATCGAGCGCGTCGCGTCGCGTCGCATCTGGCAGTGCGGCGTCGCCTATATAGCAATATTTTTAATGAATATATTGGTTGAATATAATGAATATGTCGGTTATTACGAAATATTCTTGTGGTTCCAGCCGAAGACATACTTTACCACCTATATTAAAACACTATTAATACGAAACGAATAATTCATAAACATCGGTTAAAAGGAAAATATGGCGTCGAGCGAAGAATTATTTAGCTATCTTAGATTATTATTTATTTAGCATGCTTGTTTAATATAGTAACTTAACAAAAAGTATTGCTATCTCATCAAAAACATAAATGTGAAAAATGGCCCAAGTTCTATTCTACCAGTTTGTTTGGCCACCGAAAGAGTAGAAATCAAAAACGGTGCCAAGTTCCATTTCAATCCCAACGTTGAAAAATGAGTTTTAAATACTGAAATAAATTCAATACAGTGTTACCTCTTCAGGCTTTTACTTGGCAAGTTTTTGATTTATATTAATTTATTACCCAGTTATTGTAGATATTAAAATTTGCTAAGTAAAAGCTTGAAGACATGACACTGTATCGAATTTATTTCAGTATTTAAATTTCATTTATCGACGTTCGGATTGGAATGAAACTTGGCACCATTTTTTATTTCTACTCTTTTGGCGGCCAAACAAACTGGTAGAATAGAACTTGGACCATTTTTTCACATTTATGTTTTTGGTGGGATCTAAATTAACCGATTGTGATAGATCAAAGATATTGAATAATTTGTAAACATGGAAATTTCAAACAGAATAAGATTCTGTTAAACTGAGAATTTATAAAATTTATAACAATTCATTTATAATTCAGAAAAATCGAATTCTGCATTTATTAAACTTGAATTTGAAGTATCCCATTAACGAATATCAGTCTAGATTATATTTTTCATTAATTTATTTAAAATATTTTAAGCTATTAATTGGATTAGTTTCATTTATTCCTTAGGTGTTTTCATTAACTTTTACGCCTTTTCTATTTGGGAAGATTCAAAGTAGCAATGTCTTTCCAATGCTCTCCACAAATTGACCATAAACCAAGAAATTTTGATATGTGGGATTGAATGAATCTAACTCGACCGACCTCTCAATTCCTGCACTCTACAACATAGTCAAGTCTTTCCTCCCCCAGCCGAATGGCCGAATGGTAACACATTGGCGTCCCACACAGGAGACCCGGGTCCGGCATCTCCTGAAAAGTTTTTATGGGTTCCAGGACCGGCCCGCTGAGCCCCATCCTTCACCTTCCGGCCCTTCTCCACGAATGTGAATGCAGCCCGCGATTGGAACTGGTCCCACTCCCTTAGTAATCTTACTAATTGGTTAGGTTAGGTTAATTAGATTACGCCGCCATAGCCTCTTTGGATATACTGTATCTGGCGGCGGCCACTTGTAGAGCCCATCACAGGCTGGCCAACACCCGTGAAGGGGTCAACCGGATGGTTGAAGGATGGGGTTCAACGGGCCGGGCCCGGAGCCCTCCTGAAAAACTGGAGGTGTGAGACTCGGATTTGAACCCGGATCCTCCAGGGTGGTAAGCCAAAGCTTTACCACGCGGCCATCCGGCCGACCTTACTAATTGGAAAGGGGCGTAAAAAATACCTCTCCGGGTGGGTAACCTGTATTGACCACTACACTTGGTGAAAGGATTGAAAAGATTCGTTAAATATTCAAAACCGCAATTAATTAAGAACGTTATTTGAAAAGTAACCTAATTAATAGATCCATTGCCTGATATCCTTCGTGCGGATTCGATGGCGTTAAATAAGCAAAATAGTCTAATTTACATTATTTTATCTCACTTCTATCTTTAGTGCTTTGACTACAATATCATGATTTTGAATTTATGCTTTATTTTGAATAAAACTCTATATTATATGCCTAAGGTTTAATATAACTACTGGAATAGTTTATACATAAAACTAATTCATTTTGGGTATGGACATGTGTTTTTCAAGAAAAAATTTATCAATGTTCTTTTTAATTTAAGCAGTTTTCTATCTCAAGTAGGGAGCCGGAATGGCCTTGTGGAAACGCTTCGACTTTCCACTCTAGAGACCCCGGGTTCGATTCGAGTCCCACTCCTTGAAAATGTTTATCATAGGGTCCGAGCCCGGTCCGTCGATCCCCGTCCTCCGCAATCTAGATGACTCCTCCGCAGATGTAGGGTAGCCTGTGGAAGGACTTGTTTCACCCCATCATTTAGTATTCTTATAGAATGGAAAGTGGCGTCATCTGTTGATCAAAATGGCACGTAACATTTCTAAACGGAAATCAGTTTCCCTCCAAGTGTTCTTCAGCGGCATAATTTTTTTTGTTAACAGATGACGCCACTTTCCATTCAGGGAGAATACTAAGTGACGGGGCAAAACAAGTCCTTCCACAGGCTGCCCACCTCTGCAGAGGGGTCAGCCGGATTGTGGAGGACGGAGATCAACAGGCCGGGCCCGGACCCAATAATAAATATTTTCAAGGGGTGGGACCCGAGACTCGAACCCGGGTCCTCCAGAGTGGAAAGCCGAAGAGTTTCCACGCGGCCAATCCGGCCGACCAGCGGCATAATTGTCACATTACCGAAGCACGGCGAAAGTGGTACAGATCGAAAGAGGGGCATAAACATTCAAAAAATCCCTAGTGGACCAGGGGTCAAAGGTTAAAGATTTACGAGATACAAAGGCATATAGGCGGCATAAGTAGCGAAGCACGAGAACGGGATCCATCGCGTCGCAGACTGCGGCGAGGCCAGGCACAACGGTCGGCCGGATGGCCGCGTGGTAAAGCTTTGGCTTACCACCCTGGAGGATCCGGATTCAAATCCGGGTCCCACACCTCCAATTTTTCAAGAGGGGTCCGGGCCCGGTCTGTTGAACCCCATCCTTCAACCATCCGGTTGACCCCAT
>AYEL01063031.1:0-10850 GCA_000484575.1 Olivierus martensii
GTTTTACCCTAAGTAAAAATACATTGAAATGATCATATTCTCCAACGAAATGGCCATTTTCCCCTCAAATTTGGGGAAAATGGCCAATTTGCTACTTTTTAAAAATGAGTTTATATTTTTCTTTCTGTTTAATTTTTCAGTTAGTTACTTTTATATTTTCTTGTAAAGACTACAAGCTCTATGTAAAATAAAAAATATTTGCAATGTTGTACATTATTTTTTCATAAATTTAAAATTTTCACTAAGGTCGGCATATTCGCCCGATTTACCCTAAGTCCAATATTAATTCGATTCACGAAAGTATACGAATAAACAATTTATAATTGCCATCAGTTTATATTTCATGGCTTCGGAAACCTTTTATATGTAATAGAATTATAAAAGACTGCTTTTGCTACGTTATTCCTTTATTTAGAATCTAATTAGTGGTAATACTTCCTACCATTATTCTTTAGGAAACTAAAATGGCTGAGAATGATTCCGTCAAAAAATCGTCATTAAAGGAAGAAACTGAAAAATTAGAAAAAGTAGATAGTGAAGTTTCCGGAAAAGATGACTCTGTAAAGGGAGAAGATTCTGGAAAAGATGTTCCAGGAACAAGAAAGGATTCTGTAACAGATGGTGATCTGGTAAAAGAAGAAAGGGGAGATTCTGTTAAAGATGACGATTCCACAGCATCCGAGAAAGATAATACAAGTTTAACCATTCCAAATGAGGAAATTCAGGAAGAGGAAAATAAAATTCAATATGACCGATCCTATTCTAGCGAATTTATAGATTTTTCGACTCTGTCAAGTCCGGAAAATAAATTGAAATTATTAGAAATAATTGGAGAGGGAACTACATCGGTTGTGTACTCTGCTGAAGTTAAAGAGACGGGTAAGTTTATTTTTGCATTTTTTGTTTTTTAAATTAATTATTTAAAAAAATTTCTAACAAAATTAATTTTTTTTTCAATTTTTAGGTCGTAATGTTGCTGTAAAAATAATAAAAGATATAGAAAAACACATGGCTGAAATCGAAGCCGAATATCGCATATTTTCGATGTGGGGAGATCACTTTTACTTACCAGATTTCTTTGGAATTTTTTTAAAATTGGCAGAGGAACCTGAAGATGATGAATTGTGGATTGTGATGGAGGTAAATCGTATAAAATTTTAGTGTTTCTTTAAACTTTACCGATAATTTTATATTATCAGCTCTGTACGGGTGGAACAGTATCTCAGTTGGTGAAATGCTTGAAATCGTATGACAAAACCCTGACTGAAATGCAGATTGCATTCATCTTAAAAGAAATCATTCAGGTAAGTATTCTGAATTTTCTAATGTTTTTTAGCGTGAATTTTTAAATACTTCAGATTGATCTTCTCTAGGCTGTAGCTGCAATTCACGACAATGACATTATTCACCGCGATATAAGAGCATCAAATTTGTTTCTGACCGAAACTGGAGATATTCGACTGGGAGATTTTGGTAGCAAATTTATTTATAATTTCTAAAATTTAACGAATAAAATCAATATTTTTGTTCTTATTCAAATAGGTATTGCGTATCAGGCGGGTTGCAGATACGACACGAAAGTCAGAGTTGGATGTCCAAATTGGATGGCTCCTGAAGTAAGTCTCATCTCAATCTCTATGTTTAAATTTATAAAAAATGATTCTGATACTATAAATTGTCATCCCAAGGTAGTCACATGTGGTAGAAATTTTACGGAATATGATAATCGATGCGATGTTTGGTCTATTGGAATTTTGGCACTTGAATTGGCAGAAGGAGAACCACCCAATGCCGAATGCGATTCTCTAAGAAGTATGATTCAAACAGCCAGGTAAAAAAGCTGTAAAAAGTTTAATCTCGTCTAATTTTCCTTATTAAATGAATTTTTTATCTTTTCTTAGAAATCCACCACCATGTCTGTCTCGATTGCATCACCATTCAGAATCATTTCAGGATTTTGTTTCAGAGTATGCTTCTCTATTTATCTATGTTGAATTGTTGAAATATTTTATATAAATTATGCTAGATATAGATGTTTAGATATGAAATACAAAAATACATTACCAAATTCTAACTATGGAAATCTTTTTTAGAATTGTTCATTCTCGTACCTGAATATTTTATAGCTTAGTTTGTTTAGCTTCTGAATTTTTTATGTATTAATTTTGTTGCCAGAATTTCGTCAGAATGACCTATTACAAAACTATAACATACGATAAGACATAAAAATGCCTTTTTTTTCTTTTTATTTCGAAATAAAATTTAATAGAAGCAATCATTTTTTCATTAAAATTCAATATGTTAATAAAATAAAATTCAGAGTAACTCTCCGTTATAAAGAAACAACATTTTTATGCTATAAAATTCAAAATATAATTATTTTTTAATGGGTCTAATGCTAAAAATCGCAGGCTTACTTTTATAAATTTTTATTTTCAGGTTTTTAAGTAGATCCTAAGAAAGTAAATTCATAATACAATATTTTCTTGTTCATTAACGACTTTTAACGACATTTCCCATAAATTTGTATGGTTTTCGCAGTAAAATCACTTGCTGAGAAGATCCGGATAGTTAATAAGCTCGTTCATTATGTTGAGCCAATCAATTGCATATATTTTATGACTAACCAACAAATAAATTTTTCACGGATAATCATTCTCTGACATAATAACAACCATAAAGTTTCCTCAGTACTCTTTTCAATAGAAAATAGCACCCATATATTTTTCTAAAAAAAATTTTCTATTGCTTGGGGAATTTTTTCTTCTTCAATTTTATTCTTTCAGTCTCATTTATAAGCTGAAAAGAATCGTTTAATGTTTATATAAAAGAAGCACTAGTCATTTACATTATCAATTAAGTTTTTTCCTTGCTGTTAAAAAGCAATCTCGCCATTACGCTCAACTGAATGACTAGATATATATATTGTATACAGAGATGCAAACTCGCCATATTTACTCCTAATAAAAGTCCCTTTATACATCTCCAATTCGATTCCGTGTAGCGATTGGCAATTTAATATTTTTATGAACAGTTTAAACATTCATACTTATTTGGCATAATTTTAATAATAGAAGCAGAATCATTTGCTAATCAACTTCCTTTGTTAAGAGTAAACATGCCGGATGTTTGCGCTAATCTAAATATTTAATGAGTAACGATCTTCATGTTCTAGAAAGCCTGTGATTCTGTATGTTTTTGCAAATCTAAGTAAAATCTATCTGAATTTACTTTTATGGAATTAATCGCTCCGCTGCACAATTTCTGTTTGGAAATCGTTCGATTCGAGAAAAACAAAACGAGAATAGTTAAAAAATCGTATTTATCACAGTAATATGCCTATTAAAAATAATATAAACATAAGAAAAGTTGTGGAATTAATCGCTTCGCTGCACAATTTCTGTTTGGAAACTCGTTCGATTCGAGAAAAACAAAACGAGAATAGTTAAAAATCGTATTTATCACAGTAATATGCCTATTAAAAATAATATAAACATAAGAAAAGTTTTAGAATCAATGCCAACGGAAAAGAGTTTGCATCATAATTAGACATACAAAGGTATGCAAAAAATTTTAAAAAAGAATTAATGAAGTGGGCGTTTCGCCATCTGTTTTTTATTTATATTTTCACCGGTGGCTTGAAGCTAGTCGTAAGTATTTAAATACTGGAACCGTCTTTGTTTTATACAATCTACGTTTTTCTTTGTAGTTTGTTTTCCCCTGTGACGTTTTACTTGTAGACTATCATCTCTTCCACTTTACTGAGAGTTATCAGGGTACACAGGTGTTTAAATTGCATTTATATTTTCACCGGTGGCTTGAAGCTAGTCGTGAGTATTTAAATACTGGAACCGTCTTTGTTTTATACAATCTACGTTTTCTTTGTAGTTTTCCCCTGTGACGTTTTGTAGACTATCATCTCTTCCACTTTACTGAGAGTTATCAGGGTACACAGGTGTTTAAATAATGCAATAATCCTCAGTAAAATCTGTTGAAGAATTTTCCTAGAAAACATCATCGTATAGCTGTTATTGAATATTTATTATTTCAGTTTTTATTGTACCGATGCTGTTATTTACTTTTATTTCAGTCTTTATTATTTAATTTTTAGTTACAACTAAGTCTTTAAAACAATAGTTATCATCTAATATAGCAGTAATGTTTTAACAATTACATGAAATAATTTTATTGATTATTTTTTCATTCATTAAGTTTATCTTATTGACAATATATAGTCATTGTTTCTTAATAAATTTTATAGTTTTATTTTTGTCTATTTAAATATTTATTTTTAATTTTCCTTTGACAGTTACACTTTATATACTGTTTTACAATTTTCATTTTTAATACATAAAATTGCTAATGAATATATTTAATTGCAGACTGTGGTTTAATCTATGTGATATTTAGGAACAGTTACTAGATGCCTGATATAACTTAATATACATTTTCCCCATTTTTTTAATATGTTTACTTTATTTTACGCATTAATATTTTTTTAAGAAAACAATGTCGGCCATACTTTAACAGATAATAATTTTGTTTACAGTTTTGATAATATCAGGCCATCCAAAAAGTAATATGGTTTTTATGCTGTACTTGTTCAAACGTATCTCAGCTTGTTTAAACATGAATTTTTAGCTTTTACAACATTGGAAGAGTGTTATTAATTCAAATAAAGAATATATACTTAATTAAATTAGCAAGTCATTTATCTTTTTATATCTTTTCAAAACTTAATGCCAAAAACGACATTATTTTTGGAATGACCTGATAATATGCTATTTTTTAACTGTAAAAAAAAAATTATTAGCAATATGGTTTGCTAAGATAAAAATGTTTTAAAATATAATATTTATAATTTTTTACGGAACATTTTTCCAGATGCTTAACAGTATATTTCGATTATCGCCCTTATTCAATCGAACTACTGGATCATCCGTTTATCCGGCAACTTCCGAAAAACGACTGGCACGTAAGTAGAAAAAATGACTTAAAATATACTTTCGAACTTGGATTAAAGTAATATATCTGTGCTTTTCAATATTTAATGTTAATTTTTAACTGAATTTCTTAGTAGGAACGTCGCAATTGATATTTTTATAATTATGAGTAGTACATCAATATATTTTGACAAAAATGTTACTCTTCATTTACAAAATGAGAGAAAAACAAAACAAATTCGACTAAAGAGAATTAATAAATTATTTAGGTCGGTTTTTTAGTATGATATCCTCTTTTATCATGGAATAACTTGGAATGGTTTAAGAATAAATGAGCCACAATAAAACGTGATATTTGGGAAATATTGTAGATCAACTATAACATGTGACTGAAACACACACAATTTTTTGTTATTGGTCTGAAAATAAATTTTCTATATAAATATAATATTTACCAGTGATCTGACTTTTAACATTTATTATTCTTTTCTTTCAAAATATTTTCAAAGATATTCCTGAACTGATAATTCCCATAATATCATGCTTTATATGTGATAAATTTAATCTTAAATCATCTTTATGCATATATATATCCAATTTTTGCTCACTTAGCTAAAATAGTTATAAATCACTGAATCTGGTATAACAGATATAATATTAAAAATGATAAAATATGTAATAAAATTCTACATTTTGCCGAAGATAGCAAATTTTCCAAGTTTATGATCATTTTGAAGATTTCTTCGCAATATTGGCAAAAATTTTGCTTTTTGCAGAACATACAGATTTAGGCAATTTTTCCTTTAATCAAAAATAAAAAAATGGTTAATAATTCAATCAAGAAATGGAAATTGTTTTATAGATACTTTAATAAAACGGCAATTCGATAAAATCGAAATAAAAATGGATTATAATCTAGAAATCTATTAAAAATAATTAGAATTTTCACGGTAAAAATCGCAATTTACCCTTCACCGTGAACTCTGTGATATATAACTCTTTAATAGTCCTTGTTACGACCTTTCCATCCATAAATAGATGATGCGCTTGTTCTAAAAAAATAAAAAATATCGAAAAGACAAATCGCATTAAACTTTGTATCTTTGTGGTTATCATAAATATCGAACGTATTCAAAATTACAGATAGCTACAGAATTAAAAATTCTATGTGAAGATCACCGAGACGAGGAGATGTTATATAAATCGGATCATCTGATCGTTATCGGAGATAAGTTAAGAATCGATAGACAGAAAGACTTACAGATGTTTCTTCCCGATGATGTAGTATCTTTGGATAATATTAACCAAGTACGTATTTTATAAATATATATAGAGAAGATATATATATATGTGTATACTTGATAATAATATGAATAAATCGTTGAATAATATTTTATAATTCTAGGCCAGTGTACTGGAACTGTTAAAAAATCGATTTTTAAAAGATCAGATTTATACGTACATTGGAGAAATGTTAATCTTCGTAAATCCGTTTAAGCCGAAAGATATCTATAACGACGAGGTAAAAAATTTGAACAATATTGGTTTGGAATAATAAAAAGTTCTCATTAATAATATATATATATATATATATGTTTCAGCACCATAATAAATACCAAGAGAAAGGATTTTCGGATAATCCTCCTCATCTTTACGCTATGGCTGATCAAACGTATCAGGATATGATTCATCAGAAAAAATTGCAGGTATTCGTTTTTAGTTCATTCTTCAATTACTGATGACAATATTTTTAAGTATTTTTGCTACTTAAAATGCGTTTAGACGATTATTCTCTTGGGAGAATCGAGAAGCGGAAAATCTACAGCAGCCGAGCAACTCTTTCTTCATTTTATATATTTAGGTTTTGTAAGTTGTCTTACATAAATTATCGAAATTTAATGGTGCCATCTGTGAATAAATTTTAAAACTTTAAGAATGATTAACGTTAAAAAATTAATTTTCAGAATACTAGAAGCGGAATAAACGAGAAACTTCTCCAAATATTTCCAGTCGTAAAAGCATTTGGAAGCTGTAGAACACCTAAAAACGATGATTCAAACAGATTTTCTTTGCGTTTAGAAGTAACGTTCAGCAATATGGGTAAAATAACATCAGGTAATGACAAAAATTGCGATTTATTTTATTATGTTATCTGTTCTAGCGCGAATATAAAACAACGCGCGTCGCGTGTATAACTTTATATTTTCTTCTATACTTGTCTGCTTTGGCGCGCGGCAATTGCGAATCGCACTAGCGAAGCGCGTCACATATGCCGGCTCGTCGCGACAAAAAAAACAGATAACATAACAAAAATTCTCTATAATAAATAAAAATATACATCGATTGAAACATTTTTTGCATAATTATATAGCTATCTTAACTCCTTATCTTTTGGAAACTGAGATCGTAGTCGGTGATAGGAAGTAAGTCAGTTTTATTGTCTTTATATAAACATTATCATTATCCTTACATTGGAAAACGAATTATTGCAGGAATTACAGCAATTTTCACGTATTTTATTACGTATACGAAGGTCTAAGAAATCAAGGAAAGCTACAGCAATACGATTTAAACGAAGAAGATGAGCACAGATATCTAACCGCACCCTTCCCAGAAAATCCTTTGCAGATGTACGAAAAATTAATAGAAAGTCTAAAGATATTAACCTTTACAGACGAGGTGAGTGGATTTTCTAAATCATAAAACATGTTTGCAGATTTTTAAGATATTTTATAAACATTTTAAAGGATATTTTGATGATCGAGGATTGCATAATGGCCATTATCCTAATTGGCGATATAGAATTCATCCAAGTTGGAAATGTAGTAAAAGTGAGCAATAAACCAATTTTAGAGAACAGTAAGTTAAACTTTATTCCTACATAAAAACAGTTTATAGCGATTGCTAGCATTTTATAGCATTAGTTACTAAAAATAGTAAAAAATATATATATTCTATTTATATTTGTAATGCTGCTACAGTATTAAACGGGAAAAGTTTACAAACAAAATAATCGCTTTTTTTACCGAATTCTGATAGGTTTTTCCGAGTTTTCTATCAATTTTTTTTTTTTTTTTGTATTGAGAGAGATATTTTTTGTTGAAATTTTTGTAACAAGTTTCAAAGATGGAGTATTCGATGCGGAAAGAATTTATTTGTTTAGCCTATTTAGATGCGAAAGATTTGCAAGCAAATTAAACTATCAGCTATCTTTTTTAAAACTAATTATACATTTATTGTGGTTGTTAATTTAATTACATTAATTTGTTTTCGATTTAATCAAATTTTATCCAAAATAGTTGCAGATTTCCTTGGCATTAAAGTCTATCATTTGAGAAAGATAGTCACCTGTCAAGACGCCAGTGGGAATTTAAACTCTACAATAGAAATGTCTGAACGTACTAGAGATGCTCTAGCTAAGTTAATTTATTCCAGATTATTCGATTGGATAATTAACGAGATAAATAAGAAACTATCCTTTTGTAGGATGGTTTAGTAAGTTGCCATTTTTTTCCTTATTTTTAAGGGTTTCGGTGAGTGTTTACAGCCCCAATCTTATTTTTTCTTAGTGGAAACGTGCATTCGATCGCCATTATTGACTTTTTCGGATTGGAAAATCTAGAACAGAACGAATCTCAGCAATTGTGGCACAATTTGTGCTCGGAACAGGTTAACTACTATTACAAGAAATATGTCTTTACTTGGGAACAGGTAAGCGGCTCCGGATGATTACTTATTTAGATATTTCAATAATCAAGACATTAATAGGAAGAATGCAAAGAAGAGGATGTAACTCTGCCATATATTCAAGTGAACGACGGAAGAGAAGTTTTAGACACGTTTCTATCACGAACCGACGGATTGTTGCAAGCTCTACACGTTGCATGCCGTCACGGAAACACTTGTAAAGGTTTTTATTATTAAAATAAGCATTCAAACTACCAAAAAAAAAAAAAAAACAATTTTGTAGAAGAGGATTGGCTTATACTTGGGGCAAACAAATATTGGAAAATTTTTTATAAGTTTATAAGATTCACTATCTTATGGTAGGCTGTTTTTGCTTTTTAACAGATCGCCTAATAGACATCCTTAGCTCGACTCAGAGAGAACATTTGCGAATTGAGGACGATTACAAAATTCTAGTAAATCACATAAATGAAAAAATTACTTACGACTTAAAGGAATTAATTAAATGCTCGAAATGTTTATCTGAAGAAGTTATAACTACTTTAGCATCGTCTAGAATGATATTAATTAAAAACATGTTTTCTTCTCCTATAACTAAAACAGGTAAGTTTTTTCTTTTTTGCTTTCCTTGTTAAATTTGATATGTATGTTTAAAATTTTGTTCATTATGTAGAATATCTTTTTTTTTTTCCTTTTTTTCATTAAGGTCATTTAAGAAATCTGATGCTGGACGAACAGAAAAGACATGCAGAGAAAAAATACAGAGGAGTTAGTTATCTTCATTAAATTTCCATATTTTTATTTTTTTTTTATTAAAGTGCTTTTTTTCTTCGTGGTTAAATTTCCATTGTTATTTACTTACTCATTATTGATCTTAAAGCAGTGATCCATTGTTAAATTACATCTTAAAATTTTATACTAAAAAAAGAAAAACATTATTATTTTATATTTTGGTTTATTAGGAATTAATGTCAGTCGATTGCATCAGCCAAGAAAAATTAATTTTAGCATCTCCCGTATTAATTGTTCGCCAAAATCTGAGTGCCATGATGAAAGACGTGGTAGAAGGTGTTCCTCATTTTGTTTTCTGTTTGTCTTCGAACCGAAGCGGCCAAGGGGATTATTTCGAAGAAGAAAAGATTTCTAAACAGTTGGAAACATTTAATATCAGCGATTTAGGACGTTTGAGAATGCGAGGTTTCTCCCACAGAATTTCTTTCCAAGACTTTCTGCAAAGGTAAAAAAAAAAAAAAAAAGTAAGAAGAAAAATAAATCGTCGGGATGTCACATAAACGTGTTATAAATCTTTTAAAAATGTTTTTAGATACCAATATTTAGCGTTTGATTTCGACGAAACTGTCGATATGACGGCTGATAATTGTAAATTATGTCTTCTTCGACTTAAACTCGACGGATGGCACATAGGAAGAACAAAAGTATAGAAAAATTAATATAAAAAAAATTCTTTCTTCTTTACAAAATTCCCTTTTAAAAAAATTACTATTATTATTATATTTTTTTTCTAGGTTTTTTTGAAGTATTATCACGTACAATATTTATCTCGATTGTACGAGAGTCAAGTTCGTAAAATTATTAAAGTACAGGCTGCAATGAGAAGATTCCTAACTCTTTGTAAACAACATATAAAAATAGGAAAAAAATCTTATATTGAGAAGAAAGAGGAATGTGATCAGAATGAAACCAAAGAAGAAAATAATGAAGAGAAAAAAGATGAACCGGAAAAAACAGAAAAACAAGAAACTGTCAAAGAAGTAGAAGGTATTCTTAGTTTGTACAAAATAAAGAATTATAAAAAGAAAACAACTGATAGATTAGCTTATACGTAAAAATTTATTAACTTTTTTTTATTTTATTTATTTATAAATTTAATTATTGTTTCCAAGATTCGATCGATCACAAAGCGGCAAGAATCATTCAGTATTATTATAGAAGATGGAGATTAAAATCTATTTTCCAAGTTCTTCAAAATTACAGAATGGCCAAAGCTACTTACTTAGTACAATTTTGCCAGCAGGTATTTTTCTAATTGCATTTAAGAAGTTATTTTAATTATTAAGCTAAAGTTTTTCCCCTTCTCTTTTTGTCAGTTGCAATTTTATGGAAAATATATTAAATTTTAAATTAATGAATTAGTCAATTGATAAAAGATAGTAAAAAAAAAAATAAGTTTAAATTATAAAAAATTAAGTTTTGTCAATA
>AYEL01063039.1:0-18494 GCA_000484575.1 Olivierus martensii
TTTTTTATAAATCAACTGTTGTGAATATCGTTGCTGTTTCTTAATCGGAAAAATGTCAAAAACGACATTAGATGTTCACGAAAAGATTTTAATTTGTGAATATAAAATTAAAAATCCTTCTGCTACTCAGCAATTTATTTCTGATCATCTTAAATTAAATGAAACAACGCCATTGTAGTCTATACATGTTTTCTCACATGTTACCATTAACCCTCCATAAACCGCCACCCTCCTTTACCGCCAGAGAGGACCTTCGAACCGATGGTGGCGGCTTAAAGAGGTTTGACTGTATAATATATACAAGGTCAATCAAAAAATTTTTAAATTTTCATTGAATTTTGGAAATATTAATACAATAAATAATGCTTATACAATAAACCAAAGAATAGTTCACAGAATGAACAAGAAGTGACAATAAGCAATTTTTTTAATATTTAAGATCTAATGTGGCTCAGGAACAACTGAAAAATCTTGCTATCATTTCAATAGAAACAGAGTTTCAGAAGAATTAGACATTGAATTATTAATAAATCAATTTGCAAAAATTAAGGCATTCAAAGTAAAGTTTGTTGATTGTTTAATTAATAAATATTTAATTTATTGTTATTTTTTTATATTCTATGTATTTATATTACTGTGTATGTGTGTTGTGTGTTTATAAAATATGACTATGACTATTTGTTTTATATTAATAAATGTTTTCTATAGTTGGGGGTGTAATATAGGCTGAACTCAAATGTATAGCCCAAGAGAAGTTATTAGAAGAGGAAATATTGAAATTAAGATAAAAGTTTTCTTACCTATAGAAGTGGGTAAGATTGCTAGCGTGAGATAGGAAGGGAATGTAGAAACTTACATATTTGTCATGATCAGATTCAAAATACTGTACAAATATAAAGGAATTAAATACAGAATTTTCATGTCAATAATCTGTTGATGATTATTTGCTGTTCCCTTAGATCCAGAAATACGGTTGAAGCTTATAAATCCTGTATCCTTTCCAAAAGCAGTCAAAACCTTCTATTGGTTGGAGATTATTTTCATCCAGATGAATAAACAGTAGCACCATGAAAATTAAACAACAATAAAATAAAAGGTAGTTGAAAATATGCAGTAACAGCAGAAAAACACTGTATTCATTAGGATAATGTGAGAAATATTGGTAACTACAGTTGTTATTCACTTTAATCACTGTCTAAACCTATATTGTTATGATGTCTTCTTGGTGCATCCACTTTGAGAGCACGAGTGCAGTATAGAAATTTTATCAGTTCCTTATGGAGCTTTTAATTATCAATAAGATTATTGAGTTTGCAAGGTCAGTTATGTCTAGATAGTAAAACCTCTCTTTCCAAGTTAATTCTTATCTTATCGTTCTTTTCACAATCAAACAGTAGGTGGTTGCTGTCCTGTATTTTTTCATTATCACAATTACAAGGATTATTGTCCCTGAAGCCAAATCTACAAAAGTACTGATTAAATTTTCCATGCCCGGTTACTAATGAGTCTATAATTATATTTAATATGCTTAAGTTTGAAGTACTCCCTAATATTTGGGATAAAAGAATAATAGAGTCTATTAGTTGTTTCTTTATTCCAGTTTTCTTGCCATAGATCATTAGCTTTGTCATAAAGAGTTTTAGTCAAATTAATAGGAATTTTATTAAAAGTAGTGGTATTGTGGCTATTTGCAATAATTTGGGCCAATTTTTCTGCTTGCTTGTTGCCATAGATTCCTTTATGATGCAGGATCCAGTGGAATGTTAACTGATTTTGACTATTGATATTATCAATAATGAAGTTAATTCTGTTCTTGAGAAAACTAATATTTCTATTGCCACATACAATCTGAAGTGCCATTTTACAATCAGATAAAATATAAAAGTTGCAGTTTCTTTGGTTCCAGTTGTTGATATATTCTAAGACCTTGTAAATTGCAAATATCTCAGCTTGTGTGATGGTACAGTAGTGTTCAAGTTTGTAGTAAACTTGGTAAATTGTTTTACCTTGTTTAGTTAAAATCACTATAGTTGCTCCCACTTTCTTGTCCTTTTTGGAGCCATCGGTGAATATTTGCTATTCCAAGTTATCTATTGAGACTCCATGCTTTAAGTTTATTAATTTTGCTTGGATGCCTTTTATCTTTATGGAGAGTTTTGTCTATCCCATTTTCCTGAATGTCTTTGATTAGTTTGTCATTTAAATGCAGAGAGTCTTCTCTATGTGTATCATGCTGATTCCAGTCTTTGCCTATAATATTATAATTCCAGTTTAATAATCTGATTTTTAAATCAGTTGGCATTATGCTTGCGAGAACCAATAAAGCATTAGTTGGAGCTGGCTGTTCTGTAAGCTTTTGTAATGTCGATTGCTACTAAATGTTGTACACTTATCAATTTTTTTATGATGTTCTGTCTTCTCAAATGTTTTCCCCATGATTCTATAAAAGTATGTGTATTTTTTTATTTGTGATATCATTTTCAATTTTTATTATTGTTTAAAAAAGCGTAAAGTTATGTTTGCACAAGGGCGCTCTTAAGGTTTGATATGGTATTGAGTATTTATGTTTTGATTGTAATTGGAATTATATGCATTGACTTTTAAATAAAGTATTGTATTTTTTATTTTGGTAACTGCAAAATGTTTAATTTCACATATATATTTTATATATGTATTAGAACCCCACTTCTGTATTTCAATTAATAATAATGCTTTTTATTAATGAATTTAAAGAACAAATTATCATGTATATATTTTTTTTTGTAGAATATAGCTTCATGTATGTTAAAATGTATAGAAGATCAGTGTCCAAATATTGTATCTGATGAGGTAAGAAACTAATAATGTATAAATAAACTTCCACTTATATTAATGGTATAACAATAAATCAGCCATATTCGAAGTGGAAAAAGATATAATTTATTACGGAAGTACTTTCGACTTCATTCAGTCATCATCAGCCATACATAAAATTTTATAATTAGAATACATCGTTTTTGAAATACAATGTTCAGAATATTATTTAAATTTAAACCATTAACTAGAATTATAACAGATGGTAAGATTACATAATTAGATTAATAAACAAAAACAAAAAGAGTGTTAATGATATTGAAATAAATAAATTATATACAAATAAAAATTAAATTAAAATAAAATAAAAATAAAAATTTTGGTTTTTAATCTTATTTTTATTTTATTTTTATTTGTATATAATTTATTTATTTCAATATAATTAACACTCTTTTTGTTTTTGTTTATTAATCTAATTATGTAATCTTACCATCTGTTATAATTCTAGTTAATGATTTAAATTTAAATTTAAATAATATTCTGAACATTGTATTCCAAAAACGATGTATTCTAATTATAAAATTTTATGTATGGCTGATGATGACTTAATGAAGTTGAAAGTACTTCCGTAATAAATTATATCTTTTTCCACTTCGAATATGGCTGATTTATTGTTATACCAGTAAGAAACTATTTATTAGTATTGAAAAATTATAAATTATATAATGTTATTAATTCTCTTCATGTCAAATCAATTTATAATAAGTTTCATAAATATATTAAAAATAAATTATATCATAAAAATAATTTTTATGAATAATCATGAATTTTTGATGATCATAATTTTATGAATAATTTATATGTAATTTTAATATACTTTTCTGTTAATAATAATAAAAGTAAGAAACAAAAAGTTTTAACTTCAATTATTTATTAAAACAAAATTAATTATTCTAATAAGTAATGATCTGTTATAATAGTAACCTGTTATAAAGAGAACAATTACAGTAGATTCCACTTAATTGGGACACCAGTTAATTCGGGCAGCCACGTAATTGGGACAAATCTCAAAAAACAGAAACCAAACTAATAAACTAATATATAATTTAAATGCTTAATTGTCGGAAACCAAACTAATAAACTAATACATAATTTAAACGCTTAATTGGGAGAAACCAAATTAATAAACTAATACATAATTTAAATGCTTAATTGGGACCACTTTTCACTTAATTGGGACAGTAAAAAGTTTCAATTTTTGATATACTTTAGAGATTTTTTGAAAGTATGGCAACACTATGTACACTAATACTTGTTGTATGCTTTCTTAAAAAAAATCCTTATATAAAAATTTTAACAACATTTTATTGTACCAGTAATTTTTCAGGTTAAACCTTTCTACAAGACAATGTAGATTAACACAATGGAGCAGGTTGTTTCTTCACATCCTGTTACATACACATTGTCAACACACTATTGCTACACTAATATAAACACATTCTTTAGTAAAATTATACGTAAGTATCATCGTTGATAAATAATACATAACAATACTGTATTCTGCAACATTAGAGAGATGAGAGTCAGTTATCTATTGTTGTGAGTCTGGCAAATGTGCGTCTACTTAAGATTCTACCATTACTGTACCAAGCAATATTCATTTACAGCGTCGATTTTATTTAAAATTTTTAAATCTTTGCCAAAATGTCAAGAAAGGATTTTACACTTTCAAGTAAAATTGCTTGGCTGGATAAAATTAAAAGCCAGCCATTTAATGCAAGCCATTGTAGACTCACTGATATAACTAGTGCACCAAAATCTATCATAGTAGCTCATTTTCTACAACAAGAAAATCAACTGTCTGAGGAGTGGGCATTACAGAAAGAAATTCCAAGAACATTCAAAAGAAAATGTGATGGAAAGGATCCAGATATCAAAGAAGCATTAGATCAATGGTTTTTGTGATAGAAAGGATCCAGAAGTCGAAGATGCATTATATCAATGGTTTTCTATAGTTAGCAGGCAAGGCATGAATATCAGCGGCCCAGTGTTGAAGATGAAGTCAGGGGAGATTGATAAAAAAACTATTAATTAGGTACCTATTTTAATGCTTTATTAAAATAGGTACCTAATTATTAGTTTCCTATTTTTATTTACCTATAAGTTACATATTTTATTTTGAATTTATTATTACTTCGTTTAATTGGGACAGCTGCTTAATTGGGCCAAAATGGCTTAGTCCCAATGTGTCCCAATTAAGCAGAATCCACTGTATTAATAATATTTTTTTTTTTTCAGTTTATGCTTTTTATGGTATAATTTATTTTTAATATATTTATGTGACTTCTTATAAATTGATTTGACATGAACAGAATTAATAACATTACACAGTTTATAATTTTTCAAAATTCTATAAAATTAGCAGCCAATCTGAAAGTTGAGATGCCTTACTTTGAGATTAGTTGATCTGTCAGATCTGGATTTTCTAATACAGGCAAAAGTTTAGATTAATTGAATTATTCAACATTTTCTGATAAAAATTTTTAATTAATAGCTAGCTAATTGTTTGGTATCTGCTATAATTAAGGCTACAACAGTAAAATCAGGAAACTGTAGATTTTAATTCAGTATTAAATACTGTCAAAAATTATTGTTACATGATAAAAAAAACATATTATATTAAAAAATCATAAACTTTGTGCTTCATGTTTCTTACTATTAATGTGCAAAGTCGCTAATTTCAACAAATACCAAGAATAATAACTAAATATCACCTAACAGTTCTAATCACTCTACAAATCCAGAGTCCAGTCTGAGCTCAGGTCTTTTACTATATCCTATAACAAATATATCAAATTAAGCCAATTTATCAATAATTAATGTCTAGCCGACAGAAACAACCAGAAAACTTAAAACTTAAAGTATCAAATAAGTGTCAAGCCTAAAAATGACAAAACAATGTTAGAAAAACTTATGCTAATAAATTGTATAAATTCTCAATAAAATATAAATTTATTTGACTCAAAACACAAAGTGTAAACAAAGCTTTATTTAAGCAATAATAAAGCACTATTCAAATTATCAACAAAACTTATTTAATTAAATTCAAATATCCAACTATATCAAATATTCACAATAATAATCAATATAACCTTAAATATTAATTAATTCTAATACCTCCACCACTGATACAAACTTAATCCATTGTCGATCTTTACAAAAAAGTCAAATGTCACTTAGCCAGTTTTACTTCAATATGAACACTTCACTGTGTCATATGATGCATATGTTTTTATACCTGTGATTTACATTCCCAAATTGCTTCATTTACATAATGTCGTATAACAATTTCAAATTTATTAGTTTACAGAGTATTCAATTCATGTCATCTTTACAATTTAATTATGTACTAAACAAAATATCAATAAGAGATCATTCTTATATTCTCACATCAGATCAGTAGTAAAATTATTTAGATTAGATAATGTCAAGAGTTGAGAGAGAGAGTTCAGAAAACGTATTTTCAGTCCATAACACTTAATTGCTAGCTGCTGAGATGGAGAACATGGAAAGTGAGTTAACTCTTAAACTAAAATATAAGACTTAATAATAAAATTTACAAGTAAGCATTGTTAAAATTAGCAAAAGTTTTTATTGGCAATTCTTGTATTTTTTCCAATTTTTTACATTGTTATTTCACAACCATAATGACAACTCCCAAATAAAAAAAATTCAAAAATAACTATATACTATAAAAACACAATTTTTACAATGTATAAATTATTTAATTTTATCATAGCTTATGAAAATGCATTTTGGCTGACACCCTCTTCAGTTTATCTTTTAACCATGCTTCACTGTAAAAATTAACATAATATGACAATCAATTTTATTTAAAACTATAATAAAAACATTTAAAAAGCTTATCTCTAATTTTACCATATTTGTTATCCAATTGAAAAAGCCATAAAACAGAAAAAGCAGAAAACTTTCATTGTTACATTAGGTCAAAGACAGAAGAGCTTTCCTCATAATGAATACCATATCTATACAATAAAAATTCCAATTTTTAATTTAGCAGATTTTTACAATATTTTTAAAAAATTTCAAAAAATTTTATTTACCACTAATTTCCAAAAAGTACTTTCACAATGAGTTTTATGTTTTAATACATTATTTCATATTTATCTAGCAATATCTATGTAACAAATTTCAAATTTAATCTAACTGTATTTATACATTTATTTTTAATTAAAATTTATTACTTTGTTATTTTAAAGTGAACTTTTACATCAGTATTAGAAGATAAGTTTAAAATTTGTTACATAGATATTGCTGCATAAATATGAAATAATGCATTAAAATGTAAAATTTATTGTGAAAGTACTTTTTGGAAATTAGAGATAAATAAAATTTTTGAAATTTTTTTAAAATATTGTAAAAATCTGCTAAATTAAAAATTGGAATTTTTATTGTATAGATATGGTATTCGTTATGAGGAAAGCTCTTCTGTCTTTGACCTAATGTAACAATGAAAGTTTTCTGCTTTTTCTGTTTTATGGCTTTTTCAATTGGATAACAAATATGGTAAAATTAGAGATAAGCTTTTTAAATGTTTTTATTATAGTTTTAAATAAAATTGATTGTCATATTATGTTAATTTTTACAGTGAAGCATGGTTAAAAGATAAACTGAAGAGGGTGTCAGCCAAAATGCATTTTCATAAGCCACGATAAAATTAAATAATTTATACATTGTAAAAATTGTGTTTTTATAGTATATAGTTATTTTTGAATTTCTTTTACTTGGGAGTTGTCATTATAGTTGTGAAATAACAGTGTAAAAAAATTGGAAAAAATACAAGAATTGCCAATAAAAAAACTTTTGTTAAAATATAAGACATTAAATAATAATGAAATAACAATAAATAATAAAGAGCATAATAAAAAATAATAATAGGATAGGTCAGTTTACTTCACAAAAATTTATTTTTTATAATTTTTTTCTGTAAACAGTACAGATAAAATCTGATTAATACTAGATGCAGTTTATTGGTATAGTTATAAATATTATGCAAAAAGATTGATTTTGTGTCTATTATATTTCCAAAAATTGAAAAATTATAAATTGTATAATGTTATTAATTCTTAAAGGATCCAAATTAAATTCTGTTATTTTTTTGTGTTGTTCCAAGTCAATAAGTCCAGTATTAGAGTTTATTTGTTTAATAAACTTATTTATTTTTTCTGATTTTGTAACAAAGTTTAAACTTGGCTTAATTAAAAAGCTTGGAATGTAATTTAGAAACTTTGCATTATTGCATTTAGATTTTAAAATATTATCTATTTGAACTATTTCAATTAAATTATTAATTTAATTGGGTTTTATACTGTAGAGAATAAGACGTGATGTTGAAAAATTATGCCAAGAAAGAGGAACTATGCCATCAGAATTTATAACTCAAACACTATTGGAACAAGCTGGTACTGATATTATAAATAAAGTAAGGTAAGAAGTATTATTATTTATGAATTGTATAATGTTATCATTGTCCATTTTCAAAATTTATTTTAAAATTCATTTGTAAGAAGAAAGTTAATAAGTGGAAACTTATTTTTTTTAGAACTAATTTATTTTATTGAGAGACACTACTTAAATATACAAAAACACAAATCACTATCATATGGAAATACAGTAGAATGTCATTTATATAATCAATTAGGCCATGCTTGCATAAATGTCACTTACTTGATTCATATTTTCTTGGATCTTATTTGCTCAGTTTCCAGTTGCCCCAATTGTCTTTTCTTGATTTCCACTTGCCAGATTTCCAATTTTTTGTTTCCTTTTTCTCTCTTTCCTGAATCTTATTTGCACAATTCCTAGTTGCCTGAATCCAACATTCCTAAACAGGGTCAAACACAAGCATGGGCTATATGAACTTCACACTTTCCTGAATCTTATTTGCACATTTCCCTGTTTAGGAATGTTGGATTTGCCTGAATCCAACATTCCTAAACAGGGTCAAACACAAGCATGGGCTATATGAACTTCAACTCAGGATCTTGCAGTCAAATATAAAAAAAGGATATACATATTAACTAATAACTTAATTGAATAAAATCCTAAATTAAAAAATATATTTTTAAAGTAAATTGTATGAATGAAATATAGGTAGTTCTCGACTTACAACGAGGTTCCATTCCAACGTCTCCATTGTAAGTCGATTCTGACGGAAGTCACGGACTTTTTTAATTCTGGATTTGTTTGTTTTCTGTTTTAATATTTTGATAAATTAGATTTCTGTTTAACTTAAAACGGTTAAACTTAAGGCTTTCCTCGTCTTTTTTGCTTTGGAATTTTCATCAATAGTATTAAGAATATGATAGAGTTATGACAATATACAATAATAAGGCTTTGTTTGCCAACTAATGGTGATGCTGCAATTCATATACAAAAGCAATGTGATATATTTATGTATATGCAAGGGCAAAGTTGAATTCAAGTATTTTTAGTAATAATTTTTGGCCATCGTAAGTGCGAATCATCGTATGTCGAGTCATCATAAGTCAAGGACTACCTGTAATATACAAGCAATTAAAATGCATTTGATAGTGTATAAGACAGGGTGAAGTTTATTTGAATTATATAGATATTACTTTTAAATTAAGTATTATTTTTTATTTTGGCATTTGTCTCTTTCTAACATAGAAAGATATATCAATGATATCATGCAAAAGCACAATAAGCAAGGTATTCAAAGATTTTTAATCGTGAATAACGTTTTCGGACTGGATTAGAGTCCATCATCAATTCTACATTCGACAATTCTCGGATCGTTATCGAACAAATTTTTAAAGACAGGAATAATAGAACAAAAGTTAACGTATTTACTAAAAGAGAAAATTCTGTATTGTACTGTATGTATACGATAACAAAGCTGAATAATAGTAATGTTAAATAGTTAACATATATACGATGATAAAGCTGAATAATAGTAATGTTAAATAGTTAACAGCAAAAAACCCATCGGCAAAAGCCCATCTTTCTGGTGTTTTACTCCTTCAAAGCCAAGTGACTGTTCTTGGACTGCTACTCGTCTGGTTTTAGTGTTTAACCCCTTCAAAGATCGTGTGACCGTTCTATTTCGCCAAGTGGATGAATCTAATGAAGCTAAAGCTGAATAATAGTAATGTTAAATAGCTAACAGCAAAAAGCCCATCAAATAATAGTAATGTTAAATAGCTAATGGCAAAAAGCCCATCTTTCTGGCATTTCACCCCTTCAAAGCCAAGTGACTGTTCTTGGACTGCTCCTTAGATGTTAATGTTAAATAGCTAATGGCAAAAAGCCCATCTTTCTGGTGTTTCACCAAAGATCGTGTGACCGTTCTATTTCGCCAAGTGGATGAATCTAATGAAGCTAAAGCTGAATAATAGTAATGTTAAATAGCTAACAGCAAAAAGCCCATCATGTTTCACCCCTTCAAAGCCAATGTTGGCCTTCTTGGACTGCTCCTCGTTCGGTTTTACTAACCGAAAATTAACGGTTCTTGGACTGCTCCTCGTCCGGTTTTACTAACCGAAAATTAACGGTAATTAGACGGCTTCTTGTCCGGTTTTACTAACCGAAAATTAATGGTAATTTGTTAACTCCTCGTCTGGTTTTACTAACCACAAAATTAACATTAATTTGTTAATTGACATCTCTCCAGTTTTACTAAACAAAAATTAACAGTAACTTGTTAATTGACATCATAAATGTCCGGTTTTACAAACCGAAAATTAACGGTAATTTGTTAATTGACATCACCGGTTTTACTAACCGAATATTAACGGTAATTTGTTAATTGACATCATAATTTCAAAATCGTGTGACCGTTCTTGGACTGCTCCTCGTCCAGTTTTACTAATTAACCCATTCTTGGACTGCTCCTCGTCCAGTTTTACTAACCGAAAATTAACGGATAATTTGTTAATTGACATCATATTTACTAACCGAAAATTAACAGTAATTTGTTAATTGACATCATAAAATTAACTGAAAATTAACAGTAGTTTGTTAATTGACATCATAAAAGGGGATGGAGCTTTGCTAGTAAGACTGGTCTATGCTTACAACTCGCATTAATCGAATATTTGCTCGCACTAAGTGAAAAACGGTATCATTTTTATAAGTCCACTAATCAAATATCGCATTATTAGAACTCACACTAATTGAGGCCTACTTGTAGTTCTTTCTGATTACCCTGACTTAAGTAACTGAGCTTTTCAGTAATACCATCTATTGATTAAGTTGTTAAATTTGTGAATCATTTGATTATTCAATATTTTTTAATAATGCTTATTTTAAAAAATGAATAATGAATAATATTTAAGTCATATTATATGAAAGAACTTTGCCAAATATGGTGATTATAGCTTTCACATTTAGAAAATTACTTGGCACATGTTATCAGTTCAGTCCAAAATATATATATATGATATAACAATTTCATTCAAAAGATATAAATAACTACTATTTAATTTTTAGTGAATTGTATAATTTATTTTTCTATACTCATATAGTTTCAGAAATATTAAATTATGATTATTAAAAAATCTAGCTACCAATTAAATTTTACAAATGGTATAATAGATATGGCACAATGTGCAGATTTTTCCCTTTCTAATAACCCTTGCCATTTACAGTTGTGTTAATGATGTGTAATTATATTGCTAATTTTATCAGAATTGTATAAGTGGAGGTGAGTGAATATCTATATTAATGAAACTGAATGATGGAAAATATAGACAAAACCAAAATGAAATAATCAAAAGCAATTTTCTCTAAAATAACTGTTTTTCAAAGTATGCCTGGGCAGTACTGAGCATATTTTACTATTAATATTTTTTTTTTTTTAGGTTTAATGAATTTATATCTAAATTGCTTTTTGAAGATTTCAAATTGAATATGATGATAGAATTACAGGTTATAGAAAGCAAAGTATTAAGCTACTAAAAATGCTTTATAAAATATATTAACTTTCTGTAAGAATAGCATTATAATGCTAAAAATGTCATCTCAATATTAACAATCTTTTTCCTGCTTGCATAGTGCAGTATGAAATAAATTATTTAATTATTTTAATATTAAAATTAAAATTTATATATTACTGTTATAGGTATTCCTCCTAAGATAATAGATGCATTTTGCAATGGATTTCCAACAAACTGGAATATTATTATTAAAAATTATTGGAACCTCTGTTCCAAAACAAGGTAAATAAGCTTGGTGTTGTAGGATTAAAATATGAAAATTTATTAATATGTCATTTTTTATATTAAAATACTTCTAGATAATTAAATTTATGATCTGCATTTAAAATTTTAAACTTTGCTTATAAAATATATACAGGATATTTCAGAAATAATTATACAAACTTTGGAATTGAATTCTTCACATCTGAAGAAAAAACAATTAATATAAACATATATCTAAATATTCTTAGTTTTTGAGTTATATTGAAAGATTACATTCAACAACAAAAAGTAGTGTATGATTTACTTTAAAGTGACACAAAGCATTTACACATTACCAATGTAATACGAGTAAATCACAATAAATATTCAAAATGTCCTCCGTTTACTTCACAGCAACTATGGATCATGTCGGGTCATGGACTGTTGCAGTCTTTGACAAAAAGTTGCAGAAAGAATTATTTACTTTCTGAAAGTGTCATTTATTTAGCATTTAGAGTCCATTGGTTTTAAGTTTGTAATTTTACCAGCATAAATGTTATAATGACATCACATTACCACTATATTATGTCATCATGACATCATAAATCATCGGAGTTTTGTAATATCATTCATTGTTACATCAGGATTGTGATAACATTATGATAGATATTGAGATAGGAGTGCTTTGTTAAGAATTCAGGTAAGCGATATGTTATTGCTACAAAATACTAACATTTAGTGCTATCTATTGATGCTAATATACTAAAACTGTAATAAAAATGAAATTCTGTCCTACAGAATTAAAAGATGTGGCTGTGAGATGATGTTTAATGGCAGATCAGCATTACCAAATTTCATGAAAATCTACTAAGTAGTTTAAAAGTTATTAGTGTTGGACACACAGACAGATATTATAAGATTCCATTTCTTTCAGAAAATGGCTAAAAAAGTGTGACAGTACATGACTCAATGTGTCTAAGAATGCATTGAAGCAGGTGGAGGATATTTTAAGCATTTGTTGTGATTTATTACATTAGTAATAACTGTAAATGTATAATGTCAGTTTGAAGTAAAATATATGACATTTTTTTTTTGTTGTGAAATGCAATCTTTCAATATAACTCAAAAACCAAGAATTTTTGGACATATATTTATATGAACTTTTTCTTGTTTAATTGTAGAAAACACAATCCTGAAATTTGTACAAGTATTTCTGAAACTCCTTGTATATATATAAATATTATTTCAGAGTTGATCCAGAAACTTATGATCCTTTTCAATATCTGCAGGAAAATATTGAAATTCCAACATGCAGTACAGGTAAAATAATATTAAATAAAAATATTAAATTTAATTAAGTTTAATTTTTATATTTGAATTAAGAATAAATCAAGAAATTTTGGACACTTTCAAAATAAAAAACAAAATGAAATTGATCTAATTTATGAATTTTATCAAGTTTCTATCTATAGGTGGATATAGAAATAATATATGTTAATAACTTATAATAAAACAATTTTGAAATATAGTATCTTTAAAAACAGTTTCAAAATATTGCTTAATCATTTAATATTAAAATATCTATAAGTAGTGGAAAGGTTATATATACAGGGTTGTGCAGGTAAATCCGGAAATAATTAATGCAGGAATTTGCGTTATTTCCGGTTGGGCAGTAATTTGGCTATACTTGCACGTGACACTGTAGTGACTTTGGTAGAGACTAGGCATTCACAAAATGGCTGCTGTGTCATCAGTACGTGCAGAACACGATCAGAGAGTGGCTATACTCGAGTCTATTCGTGTAAAGTTGCCGCGGGAAATAATCGAGTGATTCAGTTACCAGAAGATGCAGGTTTATGACCTAGCAAAGAGGTTCAGGGAGTCTGAGATAGAGAAAGTCATTCCTGACTGGGTCAAACATTGAAAGTGGTCTTACTGTAAGAGGAGTGATGAATTTGGTGCCGATTTGAAGGAGAAGATTGATCAGGACCCAGGGCGGAGCATGGCTGACCTGGTGAAGGAAATGGGTGTTTCGAGGTCAACTGTTAGTCGGACTGTGAAGATTTTGGGGTACAAGTCCTTTGTTCTCAGGAACCGGCAACTGTTGACTGAGAAGAACAAGTTCGATCGCAAACTGAAGGCCGCTGCCCTGTTGAACAACCTGAAGCATGACAATGCCGGATTCCTTCATTTCTTCTTGGATGAAAAGAACTTTATCCAGGATGGAAAGATCAACCGCCAAAATGACCGATAGTTGTGTCAGAATGCCAGTGACGTGCCTACAGTCATGCACACCAAGTTTCCTGCTTCCGTCCGATAGTTGTGATCAGAATGCCAGTGACGTGCCTACAGTCATGCACACCAAGTTTCCTGCTTCTTTCATGGTCCTGGGAGTCGTAAGCAGCGAGAGTGACGTCATACTGCCACACATCTTCGAGGAGGGTCTGAGAGTGACCGCAGACACTTACATCGATGTGTTGGAGAGAGTTGTGAAGCCTTGGACAGACAACGTTGCCACTGGGAAGGATTACATCTTCCAGCAGGACTCGGCCCCAGCCCACAAGGCAAGGAAAACCCAGGCCTGGCTTTACAGCACTCTCCCATACCATTGGTTGCCCGAGTTGTAGCCTCCCTCAAGTCCTGACTGCAATCTTCTCGGCTACTACATATGGAGCGTTGTCGAATCAAAGGTCAACAAAACCAACAGCAAAGACTCCCTGAAAGCTTCCATTTGTTGAGGTCATGACCTCGTTAGACCGAGAGGAGGTGAAGTGTGCGTGTCAGAGTTTCCGGACCCGCCTGGAAAAGGTTGTAGCAGCAGATCGCGACTACATAGAATAACTGCAATAGTAAATAATGTAAATATGTTTTTATGTAGTTTTCCTTATAATAAATAAATTTTTTTTTTTTGCAATTTTGTTGTTTTTAGTTACATCACGATTTTTCCGGATTTACCTGCACGACCCTGTATATAAGAAGTTCTCAATTTTATGAATTAATTCATTTTTGAAGTGGGCTTGTTAAGTAAGAACTCATAAATCAAGAATCAGTTTCCCATATATAATTCTAAAAGCAGGAATTCTGTTCTCTGCAATGCAATTTGACCACAATAAAACTAAGGCCAACAAAATCAATAATTTGATTAAATAACGATTTTTTTTATCTAAAGAGTTGAAAATGTAGTGTTTAAAATCAAGCAAATTATAATAATAATGAAATTATTTATGTCATATAAATGTTAAAGAATTTTTATTCTTTGTTATTATTGATAAGTAAGTAGATGAGTTTTAATATAGATGAATTACTGCCTTAAGCACAATCTGAGAATGGAAGTTATTTATTTAATATGCTGATAAAACCAGAGAGCACAATAGTTCCTCTTCTTGACTGCCATTTTGATTTTTCCAATTTTTGTATCAGATAATAGAGTTTTGCCACAAACTAGTCATACTGTATTGTATAAGATGTGCTCAAATGAAACCAATTCAAAATGTGCCACATGATGATGAGTTGGCATTTCAATTTTAGAATGCAGATGTTTAAGTGAAACTATATGTGATGCACTTGTGCAGTGTTCTTAAACTGTGCACTTGTGTCATCTTTAAAATTAACAACTTTGTAACAAAGTTGTACGATGCAACTTTGGAAATGGTTGGTATGGTTGAAAATCCGTCCAAGTAGGATACTTAAACTATAATTTAGTTTTTAATGACAGGGTTGCAAGCCAGTGGTGCTAATGAGTGCCTGCATGCTGACTGAACACAAGGAACAGTGAATAGACCTCAGCTTGCAGCATTTGATGTGCTACTGCAATGAAATTGAACAATTCCTGTAGTGCTTAGTGATGTTTCACCACTATGTACCACAGGAATTATTGTATGATGATAATTTTGAATTATAAAATTTTAAAATTTTTAGATGGATTTATTATTATTATTATTATTTATTCATTTATTGATTTGTTTTATAAATTTTCTTAAATTGTTTTCTGTATTTTGTTTTACAGCAAACAAAGAGAAGAGTCAGAAACAAAATACAGAAAATAAGAATTATGAAATAGATATATTAGTAACTAGTTTATTATCAAATTCACGAAGTTTATCCGTTTATCATCCTCCAGAAACACAATCAGTAAGATATTTATTTTTTCTTTAAAAAAATTGATTATATTTATTTATTTTTTTTTGACAAAATATAAAAAGTGTCATTTATATACGTTTATTATTTTTTTTTTTCTAAAAATAGATTATATAATTTAAAATAAAATGGCTATTTTTTCTTATAAAGTAAAATGATAAAAAGATTTAAAAATATTGACTATTGTTTCTGTTATAATACATTGCTTTACAAGTTCAGTACTAAAGCAAAACTACAATCCTATAAGCAGAATTATTAATAAGCTTTTTTATTAAAGACAAGAACATTTTCAATTAATAAGTTTTGATTTGTTACTAATTAAGAGCATTGGCTAAACATACAAATGTAAAAAAACAAGCATAAATTTGTAAGAACCATTTACGTAAATACATTAACTTTTGTTCTATGCTATTATTCCTGTCTTTAAAAATTTGTTCGATAACGATCTGAGAATTGTCGAATGTAGAACTGATGATGGACTCTAATCCAGTCCAAAAACATTATTCACAATTAAAAATCTTTGAATACCTTGCTTATAGTGCTTTTGTATGATATTATAGACGTTTAAAGCAAGAGCTTTTGTTTATTTTGTTTATCAATTTACGCTGAGCCGGCGATGGATAAAACCCATAGAAGAAAATTCTCTTCGCTACATAAAAAATGCGTTAAGTCAGAAGAGTTACATACGTTTCTCCGTGAATGCAGGATTAACACAGTCTACTTTATATCTGTCTACCGTATTAAGCTGCTGGTAAATTCTAAGTATATACTAAAGCAGGTTAAAGATAGATGCCTAAATTTTGCAATATCAAATGCGAGAAGAAAGCTCTATGCCATAAAGAAAAAAGTTGAAGATTTTAAAAAGTTCTTGCTTCAAAGTTATGGCCAAGTTGCTGTACAAGAAATTGATAATATCCTCCGTGCTCACTCCCAAGCGAGGATAGCTATACGTACTACATACATTAAGAAGATGAGATGGATTTTATACAAGCAGTATAGGAAGGATGCTAAGATGATAATAAATCTGGAAGATGTAGCAATGGTAGTTGGAGATCTTAATGTTCCACAACCCGTCGAGGAACTGTTAAAGAGTGGACCTATGGCGGTTCTCCAGGATGGCATGTCTGTTTGTGACCTTGCACCCCAGCTAGACCGTGCGATGGACAAATGCAGAGACATAGATAAAGAAAGATTTCGATGGGAAATAATTTTTAAGAAGATGTCTGCAAGAAAATCGACTAAAGACAATAAAACCAAATTGTTGATTGCCTATGCACGGCAATGGATGAATGATAATTCGGTTATTTGTACTAGAGACGATAAGACTAAAAAATTAGTACTCTTACCTCAGCAAGAATATTGTGATTTGCTGTCCAAGTTTATAATTGATTCTAATTCTGAATGTTTGCCGTCTGACCCAACAGACAAGTTAAGTACTAAAGTAAATGCTATCCTTAGATCTAAGTACTTCCCAGATGTATGGAAAGTTAATCCTGTAAGGTGCCCCTTTGCACCGCGCCTTTTTGGATATATTAAGACCCATAAGGACCCGATCTCAATACGTCCTATGGTTGATAAGCAGTCGTCACCGCTCTACCAGTTGGAAAAAACCATAGCTGTTTGGGCCTTGAGACGTATGAGAGACTACCTGTATATGGTCTGTTCGTCTCTGGATTTTTTAGACAGATTGTTTGAAATTGGACCAATGCCACAAGAGTCCTATACCGTTATGGACTACGAATCACTATACCCATGTATACAACAACCACCGGCGGCCCTTATGTTGTTTAGATTTATAGTTGAACATCTTCCCCAGTCTAAATGCCACCATCCTCTAATAAGAGATATATGCCATATTATCACTTATAGTTCTTACTATGTATTTCGAGGTAGATATTATCTCCAGAAGACAGGAGTCCCTATTAGTGGGCCACTGGCAGGTGTGATGGCTGAGCTAGTGCTAAGATTTAAGGAATCTTCTGTTTTAGAGCGCTTTAAGTCTGAAATCAGGCTATATGTGCATTATGTAGACAATGTATGTGTTGTATGGAAGGGTATGAGATCAAAAGAATTATTGGCTACTGCCCTTATGGACCACACACTTGGCCTTCATATTAAGATAGAACAAGTTTCTACCTCTAATTTTCACTTCTTAGATGTGCAAGTGAATACGGAAAATGGTGAATATATTACTAAAATATATAAAAAACCCACCTATAAGTTAGTTATGATTCCGTCCTGGTCCAATGACCCATACCATTATAAAATAGCTGTCTTTAGGGCTTTATTCAGTAGGATTTGTACACATATTACAAAGTGGTCTGATAAGCAATATGAATTAAA